>VDFB02384470.1:0-105165 GCA_007258455.2 Sequoia sempervirens
GATGGTACAACTATCAACACTATAGGGGTTGTGAAGGATCTATCCCTTACCTTGCATGCATGCCCTAACTTTTACATTCGACAATATGTCTATGTGATTAACTTTCCACCTTACTTTTCTCTTTTTCTTTCGAGAGATTTCACTGCCAAAATAGGTGGCTATCTATCCTCAGATTGGTCATATATGTTGTTTAGAACAAGGTATGGAACCAAAGTGACCATTAAATCTGAGTCCATAGAAAAGGATCACATAGAATGATATATACCTTTTGTTGTCAATGCTAACTATGCTATTTTTAATCATGATGTGCATGTTGCTGGTCAAGACCCAAGCACCCAAATAGAGGATATTTTGGATATTCTTTTGGATGAATGGGAAGTTGGGAACATTGAAATTGACCCAAAAAATAGTTTGGAGGAGATGGGCCTAGGTGTCTTTTTGGTTTACGAGCCAGATTCTTTAATCCCTAATCTTCAAAAGGAGGAGCGACTACATGACCAACAACAAAATGAGGTTTTGAAAATGTTTTTTGATGGTTCAAAAAGTAGGCATGGAGTTGGTGGGGGTGTCATGCTTGTATCTCCACAAGGTGAAAAGTATTACTCAACTTTTTGTTTCTCTTTTAGCTATAGTAACAACATAGCTGAATATGAAGGCCTTATATAGGATTTGGAGTGGGCAAGAAAAAGGAAAATAACTTGTCTACAAGTGTTTAGCGAGAGTGAATTGATTGTGAACCAGGTAAGAGGCTTGCATGTGACCAAAAATGACTTGCTCAAGTCATATAAACATTGGGTATGGGATATGATAGAAGAGTTTGATGATTTCAATATGTTGTCCATACCTAGGAATCCAAATAAACATGTTGATAGCCTGGCTACTATAGGTGCCCAGTTTGACATTCCAAATGATCTTAAGAATGATAAGATACAACATGTCAAGGTGGTTGCAAGGCCATTTTTTCCTGATAATAGCGCCCATTGGAAAGTCTTTAAAAGTGATGAGAAATTGCTCAATTTCTTGCTCAAAGAGGTTGAGTTTCTATCTATAAACCAAGTAAAGTCATAAAAGCAATATGGTGAACAGATTATATGGCTAAGATCAAACAAATTTCTAAAAGGTTTGGTCACTTTAGAATCCAATTTCAATTCAGATGATCAGCTGAAAAGAGGAAAACCCAACATGCATGTCAAGAAAGAGCACTATAAAGAAGTGGAAATCTTCAAAGGTAAGCTTCTTATAATTGGTAAGTTATGTTCCCAAGAAGATAAAGAAGCTTTTGTTGCACTTTGTCAAGAATTTTGTGAAATTTTTGCTTGGGAATATTTCGATTTAAAGGTATTTGATCCCAAGATAGCTCAACATACCATTGACCTTGAGTTGGATGCAAAACCTTGATGAGGCAAAAGTAAAGGCCTTTAAATCCCAAGCTTAAACCACTCATGAGAAATGAATTGAAAAAGTTGATTGAGATTAATATTATTTTCCCAATCAAGCACACCTCATTGGTTTCTAATCTTGTACCTATAAGGAAGAAGAGCAGAGAAATAAGGTTGTGTGTTGACTTTAGAGACCTGAATAGGGCCTTACTCAAAGACCATTATTCACAACCCTCTATGGAGAAGATTTTGCAAGTTGTTGCAGGTTTTCTTTGTTGGATGGTTATTTTGGGTACAACTAGGTGTTAGTGAAGGAAGAGGACCAATATAAAACAACTTTCACCACCAAGTGGGGAACAATGGCATATAAGAAGATGCCCTTTGGATTGTCTAATGTTGGGGAAACCTTTCAAATGGAAATGGATATGGATTTCTAGGGCCTCATGTACGAGATTTTTCTTGTATATTTAGATGATATTACTATTTTCTCCAAGGATGCAAAGGAACATTTCACTCACCTAAGATATATTTTTGATATATTTAAAGAGTTTGGGATATCACTTAATCCCAAAAGGTATATTTTATAGCACATGAAGGTAGGTTACTAGGTCATGTGGTGTCAAAACATGGAGTGACCGTTGAGCTTGAAAGGGGGAGTTCTATTTTGTCTTTGCCTCTACCTAGCCATAAAAAGGGTTTGCAAAGTTTCCTTGGAAGGTGTAAGAGAGGGGGACCACCATGTACAAGACCCCAGGTCACAGAGGGTCAAGACGTGAGAGGCTGCCCTAACTTACCTAAGCTAAGTGTAGTGTTTAGGGTATGGGGATGAGAATTATGAGGATTATAGAACCCTAAAACCACTCATCAATCTCGAGTTTTAAGGTGGGGCTAGGCGAGTCAATTTTTAGGTCCAACTCTACACCTCAGGGAGATCTCTTCCCGAGGATGTCAGCGTGGACTTTGGACGACAGCGCGGTGGTCTTGAAAGCGCGTTGTAGTCCGTACAGTCAGAACACAACCGAGGCAAGGTTGAACTCATTAAAACAACTAATGGCCTAGCTTAAAAACTTCTAAGAGAACAAAAAAATACTATGAAGTAAGAGAAATATAAGCAAAGGTGATAAAATAGATATACCAAAGCTAAGGTGTCGAAGACAATCTCGTAGAAGAGCTTATTCACTAGCTAGCTCCACAAAGTGCGTCCATCTACACACAACAAGAGAGAAAATGTTGGGGGGGGCTGTATAGGGGCCTGCCTCATTCAGATCCCCATTTAGGTGTTTCCACCGCCACAGACAACCAAAAGAACGAGATAAAGAAGCAATGTAATGAAAACACAAACACTACAATGCAGTACTATGCTACTCACCAAATGATAGAGGAGAGGAAAGGGAATCTTACCACCTCCACCAAGAGTGCTCAAGGCTACTTGGGGGATAAAATGAGAGGAACTCAAGCCTCTGCTACATATGGCATGGTCCCAAATGTGCTCTACCAAGTTGATGGAGTGTGATGTTGCTACAATGGAATGCTTGGAATGCTCGAAAGTGAGTGAAAGTGAGCTTGTGAGAGTGAGAGTATGGAAGCTTAGTCTGTTCAAGAGTTGGAATGCAAATTGAAAGAGTGAATATGAAGGAATGAAGAAGAAAATGACCATATTCGGGTCAGTTGGCCGAAGGAGGTGTTACAACTTCACTACCGATGGGAAGAGTAACGCCTCTACTAGCTCAGCGGAAAGAATCTTCTAGGGATGTAAGTGCATCACGCGGATGTTTGCGCACCGCATAGGTGTCATCGATAGAAAAGCCTCCACCAACACACAAAATAGGCTCCACGTGGACCACCAACAGTGGGATTAAGTAAATTTAAGCCTCCGACTTTGGTTTTCTAAAGTGTATAAAGGAAAAAATGGGAATTGTGCCTAGGGTGCAAATTCACTCTTATACATTTTTCCCCCACTTTAGTGAGCACGAGTACTGATGAGTGCCCAGTAAAGTAGATCAAGAAGAAAGTAGGGTTAGAAAAGTATACATGAACTGTCGAGGAAGCAATACTCGGTATGGCGTACCCGAGGGTGCAGGAGATGCGAAGGGCTCCATAGTTGCTTGGAACAATGAAGTTGGAACAAAGCATCTTATAGGTCTACGAACCTGCAAGGAGGCAACCCCCAAGATCTCTCGCATGGAGGAAGCCCCAAGGAAGTAGACTCCGTAGAGTTAGGAAGCGGCGACACGTCTACTTGCAGATAGAGCGTGTCAAAATCGGTGACACGTCTACCCGTAAATAGAGTGTGTCTAAAGCGACGACACGTCTACCCACAGATAGAGCATGTCTAAAGTGGTAACACGTGTACCCACATATAGAGCGTGTCTAAAGTGGTGACACGTCTACCCGCGAATAGAGCATGTATGAAGCGACAACATGTCTACCCACAAATAGAGTGTGTCTCAATCGATGACATGTCTACTCGCAG
Organism: Sequoia sempervirens; assembly: GCA_007258455.2. Lineage (NCBI taxonomy): Eukaryota > Viridiplantae > Streptophyta > Pinopsida > Cupressales > Cupressaceae > Sequoia > Sequoia sempervirens. The sequence continues at coordinate 3,853 of VDFB02384470.1, forward strand.
ATAAAGTATGTCTAAAGCGGCGACACGTCTACCCTCAGATAGAGCGTGTCAAAAAGTGGTCGGTCACAAAGACCGTGAAACTTTCAAAGGGCTCCCTCGGGAACCCTTCAAAAGGAGAGGATTCCACTCAAGGGACGCGCTATTTGAAAGGTAAGGTCTAGTCAGGCTGCCCCCAAGCTAGATGCAAAGAAGCGAATGGAAGGAGTCTAGTCGGGCTGCCCCCAGGCTAGACGTGAAAAAGTCCATTCATTACAAAGGATTTTGAAGAAAGGGTCCCTAGGGAACCCACTATGAAGAAGAAAGGGGGTCCACTCAAGGGACACACAATTTCAAAGCAACTGTTCGCCTTAGAGTGATTCATCATCAAGGGATCCTTTCAAAAGATGTTCACTTCATCAAGGAATTCGAAAGGAAGGTCATGCCCCCATGAAAGGGGAAGTCAAAGTAGTTCCCACTTCAGAGGAAGGTATTCAAGCCCTTTCTTTATGAACTTGTGATGAAGGAAACATGTTTCATTAGGGTTCCGAGTTGAGAATACAATTCTAAGGAAAATGATTATTGTGAAGACTTTCAAGAAAAGATTCATTGGCAACAAATTCATTTTCTGAAAATTGAAGTGCTAAAGAGGAGAATGTTGTCACACATAGGAGGGACAACTCAAGCAAAGAAGAGAGAAAGATAAAGGGAAAGCATAAGAGAAAAGGAAAATACAAGTAAAGGACACAGGAGGATCTGGTTTAGCAGGGTTAGATCTGTCCAAGCTCATATAGTAATAGGTAACCACAATGCAAGGCGAAAGATCATCAACCCCCAACCAGATCAGGAAGAATGCACGATAAAAAGTAAAAATAAAAAATTAGGTCAACATGGAAGGGAAGCCTAAATGCCCCCAACGCTTTGCATCGTCCCCAATCTATCGAAAATCAATCACAAACATGGAAGAATGATGGTACAAATAGAAGAAGGTTTACGACACAAAAACCATGCCTGTATCCAAGCACCAACAGGGGTGATGAGGGTCATCCATGCACATATAGCACGAGTACGGGGGAACACATCACAAAACACACACATACACATACACATACACAAGATCAAGAAAAGGGGACCTCCTCCTAACACTAGTCATCTAGGAGGTCGTCTGCTTCCCAATCTAGATCCTCATAAGGGGAAGGGGGATGAGCCTACAAGGGTGGAATGTTAAGAGGAGGAGCATCCGACCCTCCCACAACAAGGGCCAAGGAAGAGGGCCCTTCAAGGTCCTCTCCACCAAGCTCTTGTGGAGTCAAAGTCAATTATTTTGTGAAGATTGCCGATAGGGCCGAGACTTCATCCATGGAATTAAACATGCATCCCGCAAGAGCATCATGCTTATCCTCAGCGGACGACGCGGGCTATGCCTGAGATTCACCATTAAGCTCGCCGAATGACTCAAGAGTGGTGACAAACTCAGGGGAAGCTGGGACTGGTTCTGTCACAAGGACAAAACAAGTCATCATGGGGCCACCTTGCGAAGAAGGTGGATTCCTCTTACATCATTCTTTTCCAGAAGGACCTGCCTCTACCTCCTTTGTTGGAGGAGGTGAAATCCCCACAGACGAAGCTAGGGGTGCAAAGGAAGAGGAGGAAAAAATTGCAACAGACACAACCGAAGTGTTAACCATGTCCATGGGCTTAGGGAAGGGCTGATTATCTGGGATGGACATCAGCAAAGGTGGCTTTGTTGAAGGAGCAATAAACACCTGTACCCATCTAGGGTTAGGCGTGTTTGTGCTCACAACGGAAGTTGGGAGTGAATCAAGCTGAAGAGAAACAACAAGAAGGGAGGAAGGAGACACAACAGGAGGTCCTGAAATAGGAGCAGTCATTTCTTCCTCATTCTACTGTGAGGCGGCCTGCTCGGCCAGGTGATCCTTTCTTCTGTGCTTGTGCTCACATGCAAGGCAGTTTCTATGACTCTTGGAGTTAGAAGCTAGAGCTTGCAAAGGGATGGGAGGTTCCTGCTCGACCATAGGAATTTCCACTATGGCCATTTTGGGGGGAGGAATGGGTTCCTTTATAGGAGCAGGGAGAGCAGGCTAAGGAGAGACAGGAGGAGTCGACTCAAGAGCCTCGGCAGTGAGCCTCTTTTCGCTCACTGCCTTAGGAGCAGGAGCAGTAGGAGGCTATGGATTGAATTCTCTATGAGAACCTTTCTTTCTGCCGTATAAGCAGTACTTTGGGCTGCAATCCATCCCATATGTCCTCCTAAATGGTATACTATTCAAGAAGGATGTCAATGGTGTGTTGCTTAGATACATTGATATTGATTAGGTTGGTAGAGTGCTTGAAGAGTTCCATGATGGAGTAGCTAGTGGAAATTTTGCACCCAATATAATAGCTCTAAAGATAATGAGGGTAGGTTATTATTGGTCTAGTTTATTCAAAGATACCCATGATTGGGTAATAAAGTGTAAGAAATGTGCCTTTTTCTCAGGAAAAGAAAGGTTGGTTTCTCTTCCTTTGCAACCCATCCAAGTTGAACAACCCTTCATGAAATGGGGTATTGATTTTATTGGGGCCATTAACCCACCCTCTAGTGTAGGCCATAAATGGGTCCTCACTGCCACCGACCATTTCACTAAGTGGACTGGAGTTGTAGCATTGAAGGAGGCTAACAAGAGTGTTGTCCTAAGTTTTTATGAAGATCTAGTGACAAGGTTTGGGTGCCTAATTCTATCATTTTTTATACTGCTTTAGATTTTGTGGGTACAAAATTGAGTGAATGGGTTGTCAAGAATGGAATCTACTTGAGTACCTCATGAAACTATTACCCCCAGGGGAATGGTTTGGCTAAGTCAACAAGCAAGAACTTGATAAGGATCATCAAGAGGACCATGGAAGATAATCAAAGGACTTGGCATACCAAGTTAAAGTCTTTGCTATGGGTGGATAGAATCACTCCCAAGAGATCCATTAGGAACTCCCCATACATGGTGATGTATAGAAAAGAAGCAAGGTTACCCTTGTCAGTTGAACTACCAGCTCTTGAGTTGGTTAATCAATTAGAGATGCTAGAGGGAGAGGACCCAATGGTGATCAGGTATGCCCAATTGATGGAGATGGAAGAAATCAGAGATAAAGCAATGCAGACAATGAAAGAGAATCAAAATTAGGTAAAGAGATCTTTTGAGAAAAAGGAAACCCCTAGGGTCTTCAAGGAAGGGGATGTAATCCTCAAATGGGATGAACTTAAGAGCATACTTGGAAGGCACACAAAATTTGATGCCATGTGGAGTGGACCTTACATCATTTCTAAGTGCAAATAACATAATGCCTTCCAACTGTAAAAAATGGATGGAGAATAAGTACAAATCCCAGTAAATGGGATTTACCTCAAATGTTGTTTTTGAGGTATTATCAGTCTTATGTAATTATTAGTTCAAGTTTCTGCTTTCCAAGAAGTGTTCTTGCACACCCTACATTCTCCTTAAGGGAATGCATGCTTCTAGTTTCCTACTTTCTTCCAAGTGTGGTTTGTACATGTTCTATTTTTCCCCACGATGAGGCTAGTTGCTAAAGTGTTTTCCCATGACTCTATGCCCAATGGATTGATAAGTCCCCCTAGATTTGATCATTAGCAAGCAATCATCCTGTAAAGTTGCCAAGAATTTTTCCATTTCATGCCATCTTGATGACCCATCATTAAAAATAGATATGAGATATCTCACATGGGTCACCTTGCATAAGTATCCCTCGAAAATGACCTAAGTTTGGCTAAGTCTAAGTGCTTTGAGGTTTCAGGCTATCACTTCCCTCTCTTCCTACATGCTTCCCCCTCTTGGAACAATTAAAATATGGGGGGGTCAATCAATAGATCAATTAAAAACTAGCCTTAAATACTTTTAACAGATTGATTCCCTTTAATATTTTTAGTGATAATTACAACAACACAAGAATAGACATAAAAGTTCACACACGTAGCATCACATAACACATGATATACATGGAAAAACCAAGATGGGAAAAACCACAGTGATAAAAGTTGCTTGAGTCTACTGCTCAAATCAAGCGTCACAATGAAATCTCTGATTACAAATTTTAAGGGCACCAACCCTAAGGAGACACCAATCCCCTTGTTTTAGGACCACCCACTCCAAGGAAGAACCCACTCCCTAATATGAGAAACTACCTAGATATCTGATGAAACCCACCAATCATATTTACAACTCAAGATATTATAATTTTATTACAGTTCAATGTTACAACTTACTTTGCAACTATGCAATACTTTGTTGCAATCTCTGCACCTCAGTATTCTACTCTACAACCCAGTCTTCTGCTTTGCACCTTTTTCTTTGCTACACCTTGAATGTTAACCGTGATAAAGATCTATGACTTTTGTTTGGGTTCTACTCATTCAAAATTAGTGCATTTTTTTGCAGCTACATCATGCACACCTCTACACTTAAACACTTTTGTGATTGTCTCCTTTTTCTTATCTCCACTGATCTACAATCATTATCTCGAGCCATACACCATCATCCACCACATTTGGAAACTTCTTTTAGGGTTTTCCTGCTATCTTCTTCAGGTAGCTACCTATTCATCGAGCCACATGCCATTAAATTCAAACTCTGGTTCATTAGATTTTACTACGTATGGTGATCTATAAAAACCCTAACCCTAATATGCATTAAATACATTTCCATGTTTGTTCGATTCGATTTTGATATCAATCTCCTTGGAAATCTCCTTGGCTTTCCCACCTGAAACCTTAATATCCTGGCAATATGTTGTTGAATAAGCATGGGGGTATTAAATAAATAAATGCAAGACTTACCCATCAAAGCCTAATCATCCACAAATTGAAGGTGAGTTTGAGGATGGAGAGAGTTGCTCCATTTCCATCCTTGAATGAGCCCACCCGTAACTCGAGACTTAATAAGCCTTCCCAAACCCTCAACCATCAAGATGAATATATATGGGGATAAGGGATCCCCCTGCCGAAGACCTCTAGAGGCACCAAATAGATCAGAGGCCTCTCCATTTATGAGAACGAAGAAAGAGGACGTTGTCACACAACTTAAGACCCAATCAATCCACTCCTTGTTGAACCCAAAGGCTCCCAAAATTTTGGTCAAGAAACCCCATTTAACTCTGGCATATGCCTTAGCCATGTCCACCTTTATAAACATGGCCTTTTCCTTCGAAGAGGCCATGGAGTGAATAGTCTCCACTGTAATAACTATACCATCCAAAATCTGTCTACCCGCTATGAATCCCCCTTGTTCTTTTGAGATCAACTTTTCTAGCCATGGCTTCAGACGTTTAACAATTAGCTTTGTAATGATTTTATATACCACATTACACAAAGTAATTGGTTGAAAATTATCTAGAGAATCAACACCCTCGTGTTTTGGGATAAGAGCAAGGAACATAGCATTCATGGCTCTCAACATTTTCTTATTCCTTAAATATTCCTACACAACATCCAATAGATCAAGGTTAATTACTTCCCAAAATTCCTGAAAGAACTCTGCCGTAAACCCATCTAAACTAGGAGCCTTCCCTGTTTTCAACTGAAACACCACCTCCTCCAATTCCTTCAAAGAAATAGGCTTGAGAAGAGAGGTATTCATATCTATAGTCACCAAAGGATGAATACACACCAAGATAGAAGCTTCTTCCTCACAAGCATGTGGGGTATCTTCAGAAAAGAGACCAGAGAAAAAATGGACTACCTCCCTAGAAATCTCCAATGAGGAAGAAAGAACAGAGCCCTTAGGAGAGAGAAGAGAAGAAATAATGTTACCTTGTCTACAAGCCTTCATAAATTTATGAAAGAAGGAGGTATTCCTATCCCCTTCCTGAAGCCAGTCAACACAAACCTTCTGTTTCCAAAATATTTCCTCACAGAGCTCCCATTCCTCTAGGTCTTTAACCACACTATCCTCTAACCTGTTCAAATCTGCATCAAGACCCTGATCTCAAATATGCCTGGTAATAGAATCCAAGCGCTCCTGGGCAACCCTTTTCCTTTGGAACACATTTCCAAACTAATAATTATTCCAATGTTTTAATTTATACTTCACATTCTAAAGCCTCTTCGCGAAGGATTACATAGTTGCACCAAAAGTTGGTCGTCCTTCAGTCCACCATTGAGAAACTAGGACAAGAAGACTCTCCTCCCTAAGCCACTTAAGTTGAAATCTAAAAGTCTGTTTCCTAGAACCACTAGCCAGATGGGTAGAGAATTTAATCAGCTAATGATCTGATCCTCACCAATCCAATATTTCAGAGCTTGACAACCACTTGTCACCAACCCAAAAATTGGAAACCAGAAACCTATCTAATCTTTCAAAAATGGCTTCATCCCCAAGCCTCCTATTATTCCAAGTATACATGTCCTTCAAAGGTTTAATATCCACCAGCTAAAGTCGAGCCAAATTCTCCCTAAGAAAACTAGAAGAGAAGTCAAAACGAGGCACTCCCCCCTTTTCTCTTTGAGAGAGGCAATTGCATTAAAGTCACCTGCCATAATCTAGGGAAGGGATCCAATGATCTCATAAAATTGATATGAGACCACAAGAGAATATTACCAGGGACATCCTTTAGAGCATAAATGTCTCATCTCCAAACTAATTGCAACCAGAGAAATGGAGAATCTACTAGAGAACCACCAAATAGGAGAGATTTTCCAAGGATCCCATAAGCAGGCAAGACCTCCAGAGCTCCCATGCGCACCCACACACTAACATAACCCTCTATTCCAAACCTTATATGCACTCTGCAACATACTATCCATGGAGAACTTCGTCTCTTGAAGGAAAACCAAATTCAGAGAATGAGCACGAACCAAGACCTGAATAGCATTTTGTCTAGGGATGCTATTCATACCCCTCACATTCCATGAAAGCACAATCATTGTGAAGGGTGAGAGAAGTGGGTATCCAATGTCTTCACCGATCCAAATTCAACCAACGTCTCCCCAACCAACTTAACTTTCTCCTGATCTTTCTTCCTACCCACCTTCTGGGACTTGTCAGGAGCACTCTTTTTCAGGGGCTTTTGTTGCACACCCAAAATAGGGGAAGAAGTAGAATCTTTACTCTTTCCAGACTCTCCCAAACCTAAACCTCCAACAGGGAAAGCACCAATAGCGACAAAGACTAGAGAAGTACCAACCAACACACAAGGGTCCCCAAGCCCAACATCAGGGGAGGGAACCAAAGAATCCCTCACTTCCCTAGGAGCCTCCGAAGATGTAATAGCCATAGGCTCATGATTATGAGTAGTGGAGCATCCCCATGCATGTTTGGAGATATCCCCTCCTCATGAACTAAGTCATCCAATGCATCAAACCTATTAAACATCCCCTCCTCATGGTGATCCCAAAAATTCCTCTTCTGACCTCGGTCTTTGTTTCGAGGCCTAATAGGTACAAACCCATCCTTATCTGAAGTCACTCCCTGCATGGGCCCTTTGCACTTTTTGGATCCTAGATTTGATGGATCCATCCCATTACCTGAATTACCTGCACTAGAAGCATGCAAACACCTCCTCTGAAGATGGCCATACTATCAACATAAACATCTAAATGCCAAAGTTTCATAATCTAATGGCTAAGTCCAAAAACTAGACCCCATTGTCAGATCAATAGAGTCAGGAAAAGGCTAACTCAAATCAATCTCCACACAGACACGTACATATGAAAAGATCCTTTTCTCCAAAGTTTGCTGAGAGGGACCGATTGGTTATCGTAGCGACATGGCAATAGATTGCAAAATATCTCTCCTCCAACATTCAAGCGATAACCAAGGAAGGTGAACCCATATTGGAACCTCTGACGGAAACTCTTCCACCGAATTAAAGCCTGCATGCCATGGTTTAATGAACAATCCAACCTGGTTATAGAAGTACGGGCCACCCTCAAAAGCCTTTTTTTGATCTGAAATGCATGAAAAAACCACCAAGAAGAAATTATTTGCAGCTAACAGATCCTCAAAATCCCCCTCTAGGTTCCATGTCCTTTGAATCCAAAGGTCAAGGAAAGGAAGAGAAACCCTCATCCCCAAAAACTTGCATATTAAGACGTGCTTGCTAAAATATTCTAAATCCTCTACAACTGCTTCCTTTTGAATCACCACCACTGGGTGCACTTGGGCCCTTTCCAAATATCCACTAGTCTTTTGCACTTTAAACACACCAGTTCGAGGAAAGCTCACCTTAGAAGAGGACGAAATGGGGAGCCTGGCACCATCATCCTCCATAGCCGAATCTCCAACCACCTTATCCAAAGACAAAATTAATACCATTAAAAAACTTGACACCAAAAAAACCCCAGCCGAGATACTCCACACCAAGCCAAGGTTGATTCAAAGCCCAAAGCGGGCATGCATGCAAAAGGAATAGCCAGCAAAGGAGAAACTCCCTTCACCAGTGGGAAGCCACACACTCCCACTCAACAAACTGCCCAACTCCTGACAAAACAAGATCCAATTTTGGCAGAAAGAAAGTCTATCACCAAGGTAAACCACACACAAGGGAAGAAAACTGTTTGAAGTAGAAAAAAGAAACAAACGTAGCCCAAACTAGGGCCCCCACAACCTTCGTAAGTAGATCAAATCCCCAAGAGAACATGCAAAAGCTCCAAAATAGCGGGCTAGGGCTCACACACCCTAGCATGCCCTTGGTCATCGTTCATCACCATCAATCAGTTTTTGCCAAAATAACAATTCACATTGTAATGAGACAAGCTAGATTGTATTATTTTCACGTTAAAAAATTGATTTTTGATTAATTTCCAATAAAATTGGTGATGAAGAGATCTTAGAAACAAGTAATGGAAGAACCACTATCAAAGAAAAACCAGTAAGGAAGAACCAATAAAAAGATAAATCGTCCAGAAGAGAAATTTTTGCACAAGAGGAGGAGCATCAAGAAGCATCCTCAAAGTCCCTAACAAAGGATCCATAACACAAGGTGGATCCAAAAGTGATGAATAAGTTCCAAAAACATATGTGGGGAGCTCCCATCAAATAAGAAAACAAGGTCTTCTATGAAGAGAAGACAATCTAAAATGCGAGTCTCAACAAATAGGCTACCAATTTTGCATAAAAAAGAATCCTGGAAATAGGTGGCTCTTTGATAAAGGAAAGATCCTATATGAAAATAGTGCTAAAGACACATCACAAGTTAACAATGTTAATGTTGTCACAAGAAAGTCCTCAAGCAATGTGTCATCATCTCCACAATCATAAGTATTGTTAAAAAGAATGTAACATCCAAGAAAGCATCGGGCAAGGTATCACCAAATCATTATAAAAGAATCTGTCAGGCATTAGCAGGACACTCAACATCCTCAATATGATGTTTAAAACTAGTGGAAAAGAAGAACCATAGATTTTTAGAAATAATGTTTTGATTATTGAGCTGATCAAGGTATTTGAATGAGTTGGTTGTTTGTTGAACCTATCCTAAAAGATAGGGAAGAAGACCTCATTGTTTGAAGGTGTTCACATGCACTCACCATGAGGCATATTGAGTTTCATCCAAAATAATTTTAGGAGAAAAGTGTGGTTTTTAGTCACAAATTAGCAATGCACATTAAAACATAATTTTTTAATGTTGAATCCACAAATAAAAACAATAAAAAATGTCCTTGAATAATGCAACCCCAATAATAATTTTGCAAAACCTCTAGGAATACATAACATAAGAAATCCCTAAAGTTTGAATCTACCCAAAGATAATGAAATGAACAACACTACATACATTGATTATTTTCACAACGAGTACATTAAATGATTTTACACCCCTACAATTATGTAGTGAACATTAGAAAATATGAAAATTAATGACCCCTAAGCAAGTAGTGCAATTAGAAGACTACTTATTCAAAAAAATGAGGGTATGTTTTATTTCCCAGTGCCTATGAGCAAAAATTAATGATTTGAAATTTATTTTTTGTTTGTGTTTCTCTGTTATCCTCCACCCTCTTCTTTCCTTTTTCTTCTTTTTGGGGAAGTATAAGACTACTTATAAGAGTGAAAAAATTCCCATCACCTATGGGAAAAAATATACACAAATTGTAAAAATAAAGAGTAAAAATAAAAATAAAAATATACACAGAAAACATTGGCTTTCGTGGGCATATACAAATTGTGGGTTATTTCCATTCAGGGCATGTGTAGGAAAGAGAAATTAGGGTTAAGTTTAGTTGAGAAGACATTTGAGGGCGGAGTTCACCCTCTCTACATACACACACACATATATGCATATACATACATACATACATACATACGCACACACACACACATATGCATAAATATATGTATATATATCCACACACACACATTTATGATTATTGTATTATTTTTCATTTAATTAGATCCTAGGTATTTACTTACATTATTATTTTAGCATTTGCATTGACATTACATTAACTAGGCATTCTGTACTAGTGTATCTTTTGCCTTTTAATCTTGTAAATTAGTATTAGGAGTTTGATTTGAAGGCAAGGAAATTTCAAGCTTCACTCTTTTTACAATGGATCCCCAAAGACACTTCTAAAATTTGCAAAAATAAATATCATTTATATGTGTGAAGATTTTAAGATTTTATAAAAAATATAATATGACAAATGTAATTATGTCACATAAGACTAAATAACTCATATTCACTTTTTAATATAAAATAAAGATTTAAAAAAAGTTAATTATTATTTTATAACATAAATTCAATTCTAAATTTTAAAATCTAATTATAAATACATTATACAGACAAAGTTAAATGAACATTTTGACATCTTTTCATTTATTTAGACCATAGATAGCCTACTTACTCATAAGCCAATACACTTTGAACATTGACATGTTGAAATCAATAAAGTTGCTCTTGACAACATTGAAAGCATTAATACTCTATGCTATGTTTTATTTCCGTCCGCTTACGGACATAAAAACAAAATTCAATACCCAGAAAACACTGGCATCTAGAAATTGTGGGCTCTGTCCATGCTGAACGGGTGAAGGAAAGAAAATTTAGGGTTCAGTTCAGTTGAGAAGAAATTTGAGGGCGTAGATCACCATGAAATGCCGACTCCCAATCTTGAAACAGGTAATCTCTACTACCCACTTTTTTTATTTCTCTTCATTCTTCCTACGCCTTCTATCTTCCTCTGCAAACAACCACAACCCCCCACACTGACAAGTTTTTACAAGACATATCTCCTACCTCTAACGTTGTACAATTCAATAAATCCCTTAAGGCCCTCTGTAAATCGGGCGACACAAACAAGGCGTGGGACCTCTTCCATTCAGCCGTTACTAAAGGCCTTCCTCTCACTGTTGTAACCTTCAATGTGCTTTTGGACGGTCTTGGGAATGATGGTGATTTCCGTAGAATTTACTTTCTCCTCGCTGAAATGGAAGAGATGGGAATCCATCCAACTGTCATCACTTACAATACCCTCATAAAGACTCTGTGTACATTGGGTAAAATTGAGAAAGCACCTGAGCTCTTGCACAAAATGAGGAATAACCGTTGCTTTCCTAATATTGTTACCTACAACACCCTAATTGATGCTCTCTGCAAGAAAGGTAGGGTAGATGAAGCTCTCAGGTTATTGGTTCGAATGACATGTTCTCATTGTTCTCCAGATATTATTACATATAGCATCCTGATTGATAGTTTCTTCAAAGTCGAAAGAGTGAATGAAGCTCTAGCATTAGTATGCAAAATGATACAAGATGGCTATTCTCCTAACACCTACACTTATACTAGTTTGATAGATGGCTTTTTCAAGGCTGGGAAAACGGATGAAGCCTTCAATGTGTTTGTACAAATGATGGAGTTTGGTCCTTTTCCCAGTCAAGTGACATTTGGTGCAGTTATTAATGGACTATGCAAAGATGGCAAGATGGAAAAGGCTTGGGATTGTTTTCACAACACGTTGAGAAAGGGTTTGCAACCAAATGTGATTACTTATAATATTTTGATAAGTAGTTTATGTGAATTGCATGAAATGGAAAAGGCGCAAAAGTTGTATAAAGAGATGTTAAGAAAAGGTTGTTCTCCAGATTTATTTACTTACAGCTCTCTGATTGCTGGTTTGTGTCAGAGTAACAGGGCAAGGGAGGCATTTACACTTTTTTCTCAAATGGAAGACAGGGGATGTCTTCCTGATGTGGTAATATTATATAATATTCTGATATGTGCATTGTGTAGGGCAGGACTTATGAGCATGGCATTTCAAATGTTAGACAAAATGAGAATAAAGGGTTTAAAACCGGATGAAGTGACATGCAACACAATCATTGCCGGCCTGTGTAAAACAGGTGATCTCATTAGCGCACATCTACTGAAGAATAAGATACTTGATGAAGGCATGATTCCTAATGTAAAGGTTTATAACTCTTTGATTAATGGTCATTGCAAAACTGGTGAAATGGATGAGGCTTTAAAGCTTTTTAAGAGCATGGAAATGGTTGGCATTATTCCAAATGTTGTAACTTATACCACATTAATTAATGGTCATTACAAAACTGGTGAAATGGATAAGGCTCTGAAACTTTTTAAAAGAATGGAAATGGTTGATATTACTCTAGATATTGTAACCTATAACATGCTCATTAAGACATTATGTAAAGAAGACAAACTTGATATTGCTCTGTCAATGTTAGATGAAATGAGAGCAAAAGGTTTGATTCCAAATGAGATCACATATAACACATTATTTGGTGGTGTCCGCAAAAGACGTGACTTGAGAAAAACCTTATTTTTGATGGATCAAATGCAGAAACAAGGCTGTGCTCCAAGTAATAGGACTGTTAAGATACTCTGCTGGCTGATTGATGTTGGTCAAATAGAAAAATTAAAAGACTTTGCACATAACAATGCTGCTATTATTTCTAAGCGGCCATACTTGTCATAACCTTAAAAGTGACAGATTGTTGAAGTCACTCTTGTATATTTCTTTTCTCTTTGTATGAAGCTGCGTCATCAATCTGAGGGTCTTTCTATGATTGGTATGATCTTTCGTTCAAAGATTGGAAAGGCGGACAATGCTATCTATATTTTCTAGTGGACAGATCTTTTCCGTGCCAAAACATTTCATTTTATTCAATGGTTGCACCGGCATGCAATTTTAACACCGCATTTCTAAATAAAGATTAAATATTTTCATAACTTCATATATACTATGAAGTACACTAGGCCAAGTTAAATTTGTCCATCTCTTGTATAGAGAATTCAGTATTTTGATCAAACAAAAAACTGAATCAAATCCAAAACTGAGCCCAGATCTTACCAACTCTCAATTGTACTCATTTTTTTCCGCTGCAAGCAAATGAGTCTGTCCAAGATTCCAAAACGTTTATACTAACCCTCAATTGTATACATTTTTTCCATTTCTCCCTGCATGTTTGAACTCTAGTCGATTCCACCAAAGTATACATAAATTTCCTAAGAAATAAAGAGACGATGTTTTAATTTTAGAAGAAAATATCTTTTCCATAATCAAGACCTTTTAATGCTGTTGTAATTAGTCCGTGCTGGAAAAATTATGCTTTTCTATGATGTAATCTAGAGGAGTGTTTCTTTAATAATATGTGAGATAGTAGCAGTAGTAATTCGAATATGAAGCTCCACTCCTTTAATAGACTTCTGCTAGAATATCTTGATTATCAGTCAATTTGTTTCTGTAAAGGTGTTTTTCATTGGGAAGTTATGTGTATTCTTTAATTATGGGAAAAAATCAAAGAATAGAAGCACACATAAGAGAATGGAGGGTGTAAAATTTGATTGGGATTTCAAGGATATCTGTACTGATAATTACTTGATGCTGTCAAAGGTAGCAAAATGACTGCAAATGCATCCCACGAGTAATACACAGAATTCTATAATTCAATTAGAAAATCCAAAATCTTAGTTGAAATGATTTTGGATGCTATGGATCAGTTTGTTTAGTTACAACAGCTTTGCTCACCTTTCTCTGTAGAGTGGATATTTATCAGGTAGAGCATGTTAGTATTCCAACCATGGTTTGAAAATCTGGACTGAGAACCCGCTTGGCAAGAATTCAGCAATTAAAAAAATTATATAAATACACAAAATAAATTTAAATAATGCATGGGATGAATCTAGAAACTATAAATCTATTTTGATCATAGTGGCATAATTGAAAATTGAAATTATAAATGGAATTATAATTTAGAGGTTAAAAATTGCTGGAAAAAATCATAAAATAGAGGGGATAATGTTGCTTTTTGTTATTTCAAGTCAAATTAACAATAAAAAACTCTTATATTCTATATGATCCATCCTAAAAGAAATTTATGTTTTATTTTTTAAAACTAGAGTAGGGGTCTAGTGACAACAATTAAGGCCTTTGAGGCCACACGGATCTTCATGGCACATGTCATTTTCATAAATTTACTGCTTTTAACAAATTGTTAGTAAATTCTTTCAATCACTTGACAATCAATTCATGTTGCTAAGAACCTATTGGTGAAGATGAACATTAAAAAAACATAAAATGTTAGGATTTTTAACATGGGTCTATAAATTTTTTCAATGACAAGACTTTGCAGAGAAAACTTGTGAAAAGCTCACAAGTTGTAGGCAAGTGTCACTATGAAACTTGAAATTTTCCTTATAGGACTTGGAACACAAGTTTCTTGTGAGTTACTTGCCATATGAAAAGTATCACAAGTTCTTGCCAAGTTTGCAAACTATGGTCTCACCATGGATAGCTAGTGTTTCCATGTATCTAATGTTGCTACATGGACCCTCATCAAAATGGATAAATTCATAGTTAAAAATGTCATATATTATCCTTTTATAAAATATTTACAAAATAGGGTTATGTTGGCTTAACAATCTCAAGAGGCAAGTACCATTACAACACTAAAGTAAGTTGACATAGCATGTCTGGGGCTTGAAACTATTAATTTTATGATCAGATTAGAGCACAGAAAATTAATTCAAAATTCAACACAATAACACAGCAGATACCCTTGGAAAACCCTCCTCTTGAGGGAGAAAAACCCAGCAACAATATATCACTTATATAGTGAGTCTCAAGGAATGACTCCTTTACAATGAAGGTCGATATGAAGGCCAAGAGAAAGCATCACAATCTGATGCAACCACAGAAATGCAATGATGCAATTCGCTGATAATGAAACTCGACCTTCAATAATATCGATTTGCACTTGATGAAGAACTCACACTTCTCTTGAATTGAACTAGAGATAGAATGAATGTGAATGATGGATGATGAACAATGAGATATCATCAAGTATATATACAATGTGATGGGGAGAGGATGTGACTCTTCATAACAAATCGGCCACCAAGAAGAATGTATCCCTTCAATAAATTGCATCCCAATGAAGGAGTATGTCCCTTGAAGATCGCGTCCAAGGAAGATATTGGCCTTCTCAATAATTAAATATTATTTGATACAAATCATGCCTCTTCATTAAAATTCGATTCTCTAAATAATAAATAATTATCATTTAAATAAATGAAGTGCCTCTTCAATAATATCGGTCTCCTTTAGGCTCCATCAAATTTATCCATTATATCATGGTTGGAAGAATTCGCCTAATGTTGATATGAACATCAACATAAACAATGGATTTAAGTTCTCAATCATTATTGCCATGTTTTGGTTGCATTAAATAAAGCATTGAAAGAAGCAACATAAAATCAAGAGATAGAAAGACTTGAAAACCTTAAAAAATCGTTATGGAAATGACCCAAGTAGTTAAACAAAATAACTAATAACTTTCAAAGGGAAATGCCAATATTAGGATTTTGTTATTCAATCTAGTAGGAAAGCTCATTCAACATCACTATGAGAGATCAAATAAGGCAATGCAAAAGTACCAACTCATCCTATCCCTCTCCCAACGCATGTCAAGGAAGGATCCATTGCATTTCTTTTCAAAGAAATTTTTAGTTGTCCAAATGGATGAAGTAGATGCACAAAGGCATCAACTGGGGATTAAGATCCCATGGGTAGATCAATTCAAGTTATAGACGTATATTAGTCCAATATCAAGTGTGATGTGCCAATCCTTAAGGGATAATTAAACCTAAACCTCTTTGTAGATTGGGTAGAGTAACTTGAAAAATATTTCAACATGGAAATCTTTGAGGAAGATGATCCTGGGAAAGTCAAGTTTATTGTCACTGAAATTAATTCAATTTTTGTCTTATGATAAGATAGCTATCAACAACCCCAAAGAATACAAGGAAAGGAGAAAGTAATGTTATGGCTTAAAATGATAAGCATATCAATGAAAAGTTATTTCCCTTAGACCATCAACAAAACTTATTCAAGCAATTTCAAATTTGACACAAAAGGAGTTATCCATAAAAAATATAATTATAAATTAAAACAAATATGTAGGAAGAAGAGGAGAAATAAGTCAATGGGATAGTATTCCAAATCAAGGATAAACAACTCTAACCAAGGTGAGCTCTCTAGATGAGGCATATCAATATGCCTTAAAGGTTAATGATAAGTTATCTAAAAATAAAGAAAGTGTAGTAAGGGGTAGAGGAAGGTTTATCAAAGGTATAAATTAGCAAGGCATTGTGATAAATGAGGTTTGAAAATCCTAATTGATTCATTAGAAAATCCTTAATATTGAAATCCCATTATAGGGACTGTGTGAGTAAGTTATTTCTTCTAATATTGTGACAAGGATTTGTTCTAATTTGTGTACCAAAAATTTGGGTTTTGTGGTGGCAACCTATGTCATGGTAGAGAAGGCATGATTGCATTACCAACCATACCAATTAGTGGCAAACCTTTGTCAAAGAGACTTCAAATTTTTGAAGGTCATGCATGTTGGCTTATAAATTGTCATTGTTTTTACAAATCTAGAATTTAAAGTACTTGTAGAGAGAAAATGAAACCAAAATTGTAACTTCGAAAAGAAAAAATTTAAAAGCTACTTGGCGATTTTTCTCAATCAAATTCTTCTTTGATGTATTTCAACCATACATGTAATCTACAAAGATTAGGTGTATGCTAGCTTATTTGTAGAAAGTGTAGACAAATAAAATATTGTAGGAATTTCCTATAATCTTTTTGCCACTATAAGGATGCAATGATGAATACATGAACTAAGGGTTATAAAACTTGTCAATGATGCCAATTGTTGTTTGGTAAATGGGTGAGAGGTTACAAGTTCATGATAAGTAATTTTGGTGGAAATAAAGAAGTAACATAGGATATGGATGAAAATTGTAAGAATTGGAAAATAAGAGGTTTTAGTAAACTCAGGGGATGGATAACAGCCAAAAATAATAATACAAATGTAGACAAGAAATTGTAAAAGATTTCCTAAAATAACATATTTGGCATGTAGATATATCCATTCATAATTGCCTTAGCACTTATGTTAACAAAGAAGCCTATGAAGTATACACAAACAAAAATTGAACAAGTTGGGGTTACTTGGCATCTTGACAATGGGTAGGAAAGCTAAAGATTTGGCTAAATATAAATTAAAACATGTTAAGAGTGTTGGCACTAAAAACAAGTATGTAACATAGAGTAAAATTTGCAATGTAAGGAATTTTGGACTCTACCACAAAAAAATTAGCATTCACAATTTTGGTCTCTATCATCGTAGAAACTACACTAGGCTTTATGCATTATTGTGTCTTTTGTCTTTTAATATTTCCATTTATCATTAGGAGTTTGAATCAGATCCAAGAAAATCCATGCTTCACTTCTTTTATAATAGATCTCAAGAGGCACTTACACAAGTTGCATTGGTCCCAAAATAGATATCATTTGCATGTGTGAAGATCTTAGATTTTTCAATAACTAAAGACAAAATTGCAATGGGACAAATAAAGCTATGTCACATTAGACCAAATCATTCATGTTCACATCTTCAAACATAATAAAGATGAAAAAAAGAGAGGTTAATCACAAAATTTATAATATAAATCTAATTCTAAATTCTAAAATCTAATTGTAAATATATTAGACAAACAAAGCTAAGTGAACATCTTGCCCTCTTTTTATTTACGTGTCCCATCTCTCTCTCTCTCTCTATATATATATATATATGTATATGCATATGTATATATGTATATGTATATATACATATATACATATAAATATCTAGAATCTAATTAAATGAAAAATAGCACAACAATCAAATATATATATATACACACACACACACACACACATAGATATATGTATATATATCTACACACACACACATTTATGATTATTGTATTATTTTTAATTTAATTAGATCCTAGGTATTTACTTACATTATTATTTAGCATTTGCATTGACATTACATTAACTAGGCATTATGTACTAGTGTATCTTTTTCCTTTAATCTTGTAAATTAGCATTAGGAGTTTGATTTTAAGCCAAGAAAATTTCAAGCTTCACTCTTTTTACAATAGATCCCTAAAGACACTTCTAAAAGTTGTATTGATCCCAGAATAAATATCATTTGCATGTGAAGATTTTAAGATTCTATAAAAAATATAATATAACAAATATAATTATGTCACACGAGGCTAAATAGCTCATGTTCACCTTTTAATATAGATTCAAGATAAAAATAAATTAAAAAATTGATCACATACTTTATAATAGAAATTCAATTCTAAATTTTATAATATACAAACAAAGCTAAATAAACATTTTATGCATATCTAAAATTGTCTATTAGATTATTTATTTCATTTAATTAGACCATAGATATTTACTTACTCATTAACCATGGTTTGAACAAGGCACAATCAATCAACATGAATAAAACACAGATCTATTGTTTAACATTTAGGTGTTAGATGTTGAATACACTTTGAACATTGCCATGTTATAATCAATAAAGTCGCTCTTGAAAATAAATAAATAAAGTCATTGTTGACAACAGTGATATCAATAGAAACCATTAATACTCTAGGCCATGTTTACGCCGAAGGCGTGTCCTATATGAGCTTTTGAAGCTCATTTTTCCCATCAACGGTTTAGAAGCCTTAAGAGGCCCTACAAGGGGGTTAAATCAATCTCAGTCGTGCATCATTTTTCTTCATTTTTCCGGTTCTTTTTCGCCGGTTTTTGTTGCTTTCCCTGTCGCTATTGGTTTTTTCTCCTCCAAACTCTTCTGCTATTTTTTGTTATCGTGATTTGTTGTCAACGATGTTGTCAAAGATTGCAAGAAAATTAACCCCCGTTTTGATTTAAATGCCCTTGCTACTTGAAAACTTTATACGACAGGTGGAAATAATGCATCTGCATTTATTTTTCTGTGTTTTAGGATGTGATGGAAATATAAAAGTTAATAGGAAACCCTCTCCTCCATCAATTATTAGCTTTATCTAAAATTATAGTGGATACAAAATAGTGATGAAATAGGAGCTGCCAAAGGTAAAACTAAGTGTGGTTATTAGTAGCTATCAAAAAAGTCGGCCAATTTGTGGGCATCACATTATCAACTACAAATCTAATTTAGAAAGAGGAGTCAATGCCCATTAAGTCTATTGATGTCAATATATATTTTTATTGGAGGATAAAAATAGTGTAAGGAAATTATTTAATGTTTTTTTAATGAATTAGTGTTTTCTATATTATTGTGTATAAAGTTTAGTATTATATTAAAAATGAAAATTGTGGTCCTAATAACGAGCACATTTAGGTTTCAACATTACAACATCCTTTTCCTTAGGTTTTAATTATTATTTATATAGAGAGAGATTTTAGTTTTAATAATAAATAATTTAGTAATAATATAATAGTTAATAGAATAGTTAAAAAATAAAAAATAAATATAATATAATAATAAATACATAAAATAATGACATAAATAATAAATATTTATATAATTATATAATAGTTAATATATTATTCTATAATAAAAATAATAATAATATTAAAATCATTTTCTAAATGATCTATCAATTCATCTCATTTACTAGTTGATAAGGGCATGGTTCGGTGGTCAAGTCACTTGGTTGTATTGATGGCCACCAAGGTTCAAACCCTCATTGGGTCATTGTGCTCGCAGGCCTTGTGCCTTTGTTGGGCCAACGTGCTCGCGAGTTTGGTAATATCATGTGGTTTCTTGTACCCAGTTCATAGCTCTGGTCAAAAGCGTTTACCCCAATAATATGGGTGCATTGCACCTTTTAAAAAAAAATCATCTCAATTACTACACAAATTAGTGCAAAAAATAAACCAATTTTCTCCTAATTGACATTCCACACCTCTTCAGCATACCCATTGCACAAATTGCCTTAGCAAGTTTATTTCCTGACATAAAAAAAAAAATACAATGAGTACCCCCACACACTGACAAGTTTTTACAATACATATCTCCTACCTCTAATATTTTACAATTCAATAAATCCATTAAGCTCCTCTATAAATTGGGCAACAAAAACAAGGTGTGGGACCCCTTCCATTCAACTGATACTGAATGACTTCATCTCACTGTTGTAACCTTCAATGTGCTTTTGGATGGTCTTGGGAATGATGGCGATCTCCGTAGAATTTACTTTATCCTTGCTGAAATGGAAGAGATGGGCATCCATCCAACTGTGATCACTTACAATACCCTCATAAAGGCTCTGTGTACATGGGGTAAAATTTAGGAAGCACATGAGCTCTTGCAAAAAATGAGGAATAGCCATTGTTTTCCTAATATTGTTACCTATAACACCCTAATTAGTGCTCTCTGCAAGAAAGGTAGGATGGTTGAAGCTTTATTATTGGTAGCTCAAGTAATACAAGATGGAATCTTTCCAGATACTATTTCATACAGTTCCCTAATTAATGGCCTTTCCAAGGTGGATGGAAAAGATGAAGCTCAAAAGTTGTTTAAAGAGATGCTAAGAAAAAGTTGCTCTCCTAATGTTGTTATGTACAACTATGTGATTGTTGGTTTTTGTAAGAGTAACAGGGCAAGGGACACATTGGCAATTCTTTCTCAAATGGAAGACAGGGGATGTCTTCCTGATGTGGTAACGTATACAATTCTGATATGTGCATTCTGTAGGATAGCACACATGAGCATGGCATTTCAAATGTTAGATAAAATGAGAATAAAGGGTTTTAAAACCTGATGAAGTGACATGCAACACAATCATTGACAGTCTGTGTAGAGTAGGCAATCTTGCTAGTGCACATCTACTGATGAATAAGATATTTGATGAAGGCATGACTCCTAATGTAATAGCTTATAACTATTTAATTAATGGTCATTGAAAAACTAGTGAAATGGATGAGGCTTTAAAGCTTTTTAAATGCATGAAAATGATTAGAAGCAAAAGCTTAACACAGTTGACGTTTTATCTTTAATCTTAGTCATTCTTAAGGAGAAATAAAGAGACGATGATTTAATTTTACAAGAAAATATCTTTGCATTATCAAGGTCTTTGAATGCTGCAGGAGTTGATGCAACAATATTTGATAAAACATTAAAGATATGAGTTATAGAGTATTCATAGATCTACTCAACAACAAACACTTCAAGATGCAAGATCTTAGATCAAATGCAAAAACTCTAGGTTGGAGAATGTTGAATATTGATTGTTAGTAAATCAATTCATGACCAGATTGAACTTTGTTCTTAATTGAATGAACTTTTATTTGTCTTGTAGTAAATATTTCAAGCATGGGTTGCACATTTCAAGCATTAGTTGTTTAATCATGGCTTTCTTGCAACTGGAGATGACTCGTCTACAGAGGCACTCTTCCATTTTCTATTTCAGGCCTGATTGTTGTAGATAACATTGGTGCAAATCTTCAGATCACCTTCAGTCTGATTTAACACTTAAGACCAACTCACTCAAACCTTATATGCAATAATTCCTTCGATAATGGCAATTTTACTTTCGCTTCCATTTGAAATGTTATCCCTGCAATGCAATGTTTCTTGAATCTACAAGCTAATCCGTATAAGATCATGAAGGATATTCCTTGTTGTTGTATATTGTGTTTGTATCAACCAGTGAGAAGGGTTGCTAGAGCATTTAAAGTGAAGGGAGATTATCCCGCCTACATAGTTTAGATGGAGTCAGGGAAAGGGAAATCATCACCTCCATTCAATAGCACAAGCATGCATGGATAGGAATGAGGTTCAATCCTCCTCTCATTCTAATGTTAGCACCTATATAGACCACATTATGATAGATGCTACCTCACAAATTTTAGAAATGGCATGCAAGGATTTTCGAGCATGTAGGCTATGCAATGATGAGGATGCATGAAAGGTATAGGGTGATTGCAACAAAATTTATGAGAAGACCATTACCAAAGAGTATGGTGTATAATTTATGCCATGAGGACATGCCTTACGCTATGTGTGTGGGGATGATGAGACCAAATATGCATTTTCCATTGGAACAATTGATATGGTGAACTTAATTGTAAGAATAATAGTTTATAATTGTTTTAAAGTGATATATGATGTGTTTGTGCTTAAATCCTCTCAATTTTAAACATGTTTAAATGACCATGCAATATTATCTATGCTTTTTTTGGCCAGATACATGGTCCTTAGAGGAACATAAGAATCTGAAACTAAAAGATGACTGAACTGAAGCATTTTGAAGCCCTCTAAAGTTGTCCACATAGTTACAACCATCTCCAAAATGTACTAATAATTGGCTCTAGAATCAAACACAGCTCTGGAATTACCCAACCAACTTCAAAATGTGCAAAATGGTAAAGAAATCAACTCAAATTGGTGATGAAGGAGTTTTCAAACCTATCTTAGATATTTGGCAAAGATAATAACAATAATGCATTTATAATTTAGAAATACTCCAAATCAAGACTGAACTATTGTTCTCTCATACCTAGAATTTAGCAAGAGCTTCAAGTTAAGATTGAATCTCTTTTATTATATACATTAAATTCAAGTGTGACCCCTTATTCAAGCTCAATATAAATGGATTAGTAAAAAATATAAATCCAAAGACTCAAATAAAATATCACACTCCTAATACGTCAAATAAAGGTAAAAAGGCAATACAAAATAAAGTTAAAATGCATCAAACCTTTATGATAGTTGAGATGTGCTCCAAGTGATGGTATGTGATTGTTGTTTGCAATTTGCTACTCAAAAAAAAAAATTAAGGAAATTAGTAATATGTATATAGCATAAAAATGGATGATGGAATGATGGTGGCAAGCCTCCATTAAATAGACTTCTCCAATAAAGAATGAAGGGCTAGGATTTGAGATGCATGGATTGAATGGACAACCTTTTGACAAGCATCAAAAACAAGGAATAAGATCCTTAATCAATGGAGGATATTTGATCAAAGTGTGAGATTGAATTAGAATAGAAAAAGTGGAAGATGATGTGAAATATTAAGCATTCTCACATGTGTTAGAATGAAGGTGGCATGTATGGGAGATATGCTCACACATTTGTGAGAAAAGTGATAGAGATGAGCCAAGAATAAGGGATGAGGTGGAGGTCAAATATGATTTAAAGTTAGCATGCTCACACATACATGAGTAAGGAGTAGGACGAGTTAAGCATACTCACATGTGGGAGCATGGAGTGGGGTTAGCCAAGCATGATTGCAGGGGTGGAGTGGGATGAGTCAAGAATGCTCATACATGTGTTAGCATGTAGTGGGATGAGTTGCACATGTTAATACATGTGTGAGCATGTAGTGGGATGAGTTGAGCATGGAGTGAGATTAAAGACACGTGAAGGAATGGAGGGTCAAGATTTTGATCCATGTTGATGGATCAAATGTTTGAGATTAAAAGGACATGAATTGATGTTGAAGAATTAAATATTAGAAAAATGCTAATGGGGGATTAATTAGCCTAAGTCAATTAATTAAGTATGGATTAGTTAATTGATTTAGTTGGAAGAATCGAGAGGTACTTAAGGTTAATTTATTTAATTGATTTAAATAGTTAACCTTCGGGAATAAAGGGGAATTAGTGATGATAAATGGTTAAGGTGATTATTTAAATAACTTCAAAAAAATAGTGTAAAGAAATTGTGGTGATTTTGGATGTATACATTTTGCCCCTCTTTGATAGAATGTCACAACTAAAAAACATGATGTTGTGTCAAAGAAAAATAAAAAGTGGAAGGGATGAGGCTTTAGTAGCAAGTTGCCTTGGTCGTTTGGAAGAATGGAGGTGTTGATGCATTGGAGGTGAATTATGTGAGATTGGTGATAGATACTTCCCTAAGTGTCTGAGATTGAGGATTAGTTGATTTGATGGATTAATAACATTGTTGATATGGGAATGATATATCTCGAGAACAATGTGATGATTGATTGATGATGATTGATGATAATTGATTTGATTGGATTTATTGATTTGATTGATTAATATTGGATTCAAAAGATGCCTTGATGTTTGGGATAGGATTAGATTTCAGATTGATTAGATGATGGGATGTCCTCTTGAGAGGATAGGTGAGTTCAAAGAGCATGGGTGTGCTCTCAAAATTGATGGAATTGAGGTGAATAGATGAGGGAATAGTGGCAGATTTAGATGAAGGAATTGAAAGTGATGAAAAAGGGGATTTAAGAAGAAATGGATGTATTGGTGATGATAAATATATGTTGCCAAAATAACATCATGTGCAAAGAGAAACCTCTTATTTTCTATACAAATGGTGTTATATATCATGATATAATGGATCATGATGACAATGTGCCATATGTATATGGACTAACATGAAAACACACATGTTGCAGATATCATAATGATCTAATTGTCACATTGTCAAGGTACACCATAATATGGAATATTGTGGTGACCACGATAGTGTGATGTATGAAGCACTAGAACTATAGGAAACAAACAAACACAAACACATAAGCAATCAAACACATAGAAAATACACGATCTTGTAACTTTTGCAATGTTGAAGCCAAGGTGGTGGATGAGGCAATGAATGGGGGCATGGTGTAATGTCCCCTTTTTGGGAAAATCCTAAATTTTCCCTAATTTATCAATCTCAAGTGATCACCTTGGTTTTGGGGATGTTTATAGAGCGAGTAAGCCCCTGTAAATAGAGCTAGAGAATAATTACAAGATAATATTAATTGGAATACATATAAGGAAAAGCAAGAGAATATAGCTAGGGATACAACTCACTGTTTAGACCTAGAAATATGTTAGTAGACATTTATAAATAAAGACAACATCATATTATAAGTATGTTGAGTTTTCTTTAGATTTTTCTAATTCATTCTTCCTTGAACATAATGGTTTGATAGGGTGCCCAACAAACCCTCTACCCTAGGCCCAAGAGCAGCACACCCATCTTGGCACCATGTGGCCCTTGCCATCCATATGGGGTGGTGTGCCTAGTGAGGCATCCTACCGTCGTTCCCTTGTACCAAAACCATTATCGCTTGATCATATTAAGAGGTTGAAGGTGCAACTATTGTAGGGTGTCCTGGATAGTCATTCCCTCTAAGCCCAAGAGTAGTACACCCCTCTTGGCCCACATGTGGTAGGCCTCAACCATCCATCATGGGTTGGTGTACTTAGAGGGTGAACCCAATGTTGTTTCTCCTCCTCGTAGGCCCTAACTCCCTTATCACTATAATCAAATTATCAAAATGCAATCCATACTTTAATCTTGCATATTGA
The DNA here is from genome assembly GCA_007258455.2 of Sequoia sempervirens. Lineage (NCBI taxonomy): Eukaryota > Viridiplantae > Streptophyta > Pinopsida > Cupressales > Cupressaceae > Sequoia > Sequoia sempervirens. Next base: position 29,477 of record VDFB02384470.1, read on the forward strand.
AATCAATCCATATAGAGATCAATAATGCATACACCATTTCACATTCAACAATATAGGGAGAATCAAATTTATGAAGGTATTTATACTTACCTGGGTGTGACCTGCAGGAGCTTTTCTTGATTCTCACAGTCACTAGGCCTGCTATTACCATGAATGATAAATATTGAATTCTCCGCAAAATATACACTATTTGGCTAATTATGATGTCCGACAAAAATTTGTTGGAGTCTATTCTTCTTCTTTGCCTCTATTCATGTTTATATTAAAGAGTCATTATTACCTATAAGACTCAATAACTGAATCTTATCCAATCTGCAGTAGCCTTTCTTCCAACCACGGTGATCAGATTTTAGAGATTATCTTTCATTAACTGATTCCTTTTACCACCATATATTCCTCCTTTCTTCCATCCGATGCCTCCTTGTTATTTCCTCCCACATCCATCCCCGATCTCCTTTTCTTTTCTCAATTCCTCATCGATGATTCCCTTCTTCCTTATTTACCTTTCTTCCTTCCATATTCTTATTCCCTATTTTCTAATGCTTCAGAGTTTGCATCGACCTCCCTTCTATTGTTGATTGGGGTCTCTACCGTGGACGTGAGTTTTCACATATGTGTTGCTTCATTTGCTTGAACCGATTCATAGTAGGCGTCGACTCCTTTTTACTGATTTCTTAATAATGTTGACTATTGCATTTAACCGCTTATGAGTTGTTTAGGAATCTCTTTTGTTTGGTATTGTTTATATATTATATATTTTATTTTATTTATTCCCTTTCTTGGTTTATATGTTATGTGTTTTTTCTTGTATAGTTTATGAAATCATATTTGTTATTTTAGGATATAAATTACTATATTTATGATGTTTATATAGGATATGCTTTTAGATATTATCATATATTATCATTATAATATCTGTTATTTTATAATATCTATATCTACAATAATCATGATTAAGGTAATAATGGTTAAGATATTATATTTATAATTATAATGTTATCTTGATAACTATAATTATAATAAGATGGCTAATATATTTATTTTTGTTATTTATTTATTTGAGACGCATTTATCATTTTGATATTTGGTTTATTTATTTATTTTTATCTCGGTACTTCATATTTGTGTTACAATTTTGGGGACATGACAGATGGATCCAAGGATGGGATTAGATTACGCCCTTTTTCAAGCTATGATTCATTAATTGATTTGATGATGATGATAATAACATCATTAACAATACAAATAATGTAAGGATTTCGTTTGGTGGTACTTGTAAAATTTGGTGGTCATAGGCTTGCGAGCTAGTCTTTTTGAAAATTTGAAATTTCTCAATTGTGTTGTGTTAGGGTATGAAATTCACAAATTAGGGCTTTATAAAAACCTCTTTTGTCAAAAAACCTAGTGTCCTATTTCATCATTGGTGTGATGAACTTTTTCACTTGGTCACTTAAGTTACAACTTGAGGGTATCGTTATCATAGGTTCATAAGTCCCCTCATGTGTTAGGAAGTTTCCACAAGGTTCGATTAAAATATTTCTATTCACCTAACGAATGTTTTTGGTTCCACAGGCACCTTGGACGCGTGTCAACATATCGTGTCATCTCTTCGATTTGCAGAGGCTTTGGTTTTGTCGTTTTCTAGCTTTGTGAACTCCTAGAGAGACGACATGTGTCCAAGTTTAATATTTTAGTTGGATAATGTTTTATTTGCTTATGTTTAATCTTAAGTCATTGAGCCTTATGACCTTGTATGTGGTCGATCCCTCCACTCCCTAGTAGTTTTAAGTTTTTAATTAAAGTGCATGCAATGTTTCACAGAGGCTCTTTGCTTCACAGAACCCCGTCTCTTTGACACTGCGAATCAACAAAATGGTGACACGTATTCAAGCATGTGCCAGCTGTGGTGGGTCTGACTTCTTGTTCTTGCGAGATTGCGAGATTGTGACAAGTTTCATGATCGCAATGCTTCGTGGAGAATTCCACTATCGGAGAAACTCTAATTTTTTTGTATTATCCCTCTGTGAGTTCCCACAATAGTGACACATGTTCGCATAATGACAAGAGGAGGCTGTCACTTCACGTAGGTCAAATTCAAATCTCCAGGACCACCATTGATCTTGAGATTGATGGTCCACGTTCAAACTTGGCAAATGTTTATCATTGGTCATGCGTTTAAGCATGTGAAAAATTAATGGTAGATGGGATTGATAAGTGCCGAATTCATGAAGGTTGGGATAAAGTATTTTTCTCAATTTCATTTGAATCACTATTGCTAAGTGTTGAAACAGAGTGCTACAAATTTCCAAAGGGAACAAAGGGTTTCTTCTTTAAAATTGGGGTTTCCAGCATCAATAAAGCAAGTAAGTAATTTGGATCACCATTTATAATTCAAAGGAAATTCTGAGTAGGAGGGCAAGCAAAAAGGGGAATTAGGGTTATAGTGGGTAAATGTCAAAATTTTCATGAAATTCCCATCAGTCGAGTTTTTTGCAAACCCTAGTTGCAGTTGTGTAGAACCCTAGTTTTTCAATTTTGAAACCCTACATTCAAAATGGTTGGAACTTCGAAGTGTCAGAAGAGGACTCTAGATGAAGAAATAATTGCTCAGTTTCTGAGGTATTTCAAGAGGCCAAGAGTGGGTCCAAGGTCGAGAATTGTAATAGATAAGCTCACTGATACGAATGGAGGTTGCAAAGACCCCATTCTCACACATGAAGGGAATGCACTCTTCAAGGATGCATACAAAAAGACCTATGCAAATAGGCCATTTAGCAATATATGGAATTTGGGATTGGGCAAGATGGTGGTGCCCAACATCTTCGTAAATGTTGAATTGATCAAAGATATTGCCAAGGCATACAAACCTGATACAAGGTCTTTGTTCACTGTGGGTGGCTAGAGCCTATTGTGGTTAGACAAAGATCACATTTGTAAGGTTTTTGACCAAAACCCTAATGCACAACTACTAATAGATTTGGGAGCCCTTAACAGGGAATATGAAAGGAGCATGGACATCTACAGAGTCAAATGGCTGCTATGCTTTAGGCCTAGAGGGCCATGAAGAGAATTGCAAAGGTTTGTCAAGGGTGAGTTGGAACCCTTTGCTTATGACATCTTAGAGGACTATTTCCAAAAGACTTATTTCTCCCTACTTTAGGTTTTGGGAATGGACAATAAGGTCCAAATCACTATCAATTTGATGGTTCTTGTAGTGGACATTTAGAGTAGGGATGTAAATAAATCCTATGACTTTGTAGGGTATGTTGCAGAGTAGCTTCACAAATCCCTCAACTCCATGAAAATAGATCCTAATGGTATTATGCACTTCATACACTGCTCTCTTCTATTGCACATAATTTTGTGCAGTTGGGTGCAGTTTTGGGGATTCCCAAAGAAAGTAAGAAGGTTCTTAAGGCCAAAGGAGCTCACCCTAAAGAAGGGAATTGATCGCAACTAGGGTGATAGGTTCTTCTACTCAGATGCAATTGTCATCAAGATGTATGGGACCCTGATAGCACCTCATGTGCTACCCAAGAATTTGCCAGAAAAGATTACATTCTTGGAGATATTGTGGCAATTGAATGAGTTTGACAAGACTCATTTCAAAAATAACAAAAAGCATGCCCTCCTCCCTAGAATAGTGGTATTTTCTAACTTTACAAATTTATTAAGAGAGGGCATGCAGCTAATCTATGATAGGTTGCTCCACTATAGAATGAAAGTTGATAAGGTCGGGAATTTTGATCATAAAAGCTTCAGCCAAAGGTGCAAAGGACTAATTAAAAATTGTCTACTTACCATCATGAGCTTGAAAATATAGAAGATTTGACCAGGAACTGTTCTTTAGAAGGCCAACCATCACAAAGGAGGGCCCTATGGGTAAAAATACAAATTGTAGAAAATAAGAGAAAGAAGGTTGGTCCTTCTTTCCAAGGGTCTTTCTCTAATATCAAAGACCCCATAGTCAGAATGATGACTATGTTGGATAATGCCAACTAGTTGCTTGCAAATGTTCTATCTGTTGGTCCAAGCACATCAAGTGCTTCCTCCTCTAGAGCAAATATACCACCAATTCCACAACCAATTACACCCCTACAATAGATAAATCCAATGGTTGGACCTCTAATGGATTACCCCATCAGTATTGATGAATTGGATGGAGATGATCTCATAGTGCAACAGATGCTTCCCCCTCCCAGAACGTTGATAGAGAGACCTACAAATGATAGATTGGTTATCAATGTTAAAGTCTGTGGGAAGGTGGTAGATGATGTCAGAGAAAAGGTTTGTGAGGATTTTTTGATGGGCAATTCTTCAATACTCAGGAGTTTAAGGAGTTTGTCCTTAGAAACAAGGGGGGGGAATTACAAGTGACCATCTCAGAAAAGAGCCTCTCTAAGAATGAGAAGAAGAGCATCATTGATTTTTTTTTGGAAAAATATCGAGGAGATGAATTCCATGACTCTGGAGAGGGGTAGAGAATTGGTGAAGAAGGCAAGATTTCTATTATTGCCATGATGGGACATCTCTTCTTCCATATAATTTTATACCATCAAAAGGCATGGGGGTGAGAATCCAATTTTGGGCTTAGAGGAACATGCAAAATCCTTATATTTTGGTTCAGGATTCCACCTAGGACATGAGACTTTGGCTCTTTGGTCAATTTCTCGAAGACCAACAAGCAAGTAATAGGTGACTGCAATGAGCTAATAGGAAATATCATTGTGAAAAGAGTGGGGGACACAAGTGCAACACACACAATTTCCTTAATAGTCAATGCAAATCTCTTCACTAAGGCTACTTTTAAGAAGTTGCAAGGAGATCTTGATAAGACAAATGCCTTAAACCAGAGTTTGTAACATAAGCTCAAGAATGTATAAGGGCTATTGCCCCCACCACAAAAAATAAGTGAGGCTCAAGCCTCACAAGATAGAAATAAATTGATCATTAAGATCAAGGAGTTGAGGGGGGGATTGAAACAAAGAAAAGTAGATGTCGGAGAAGCAAAAGGAGCTATGAAGAAGGTTTTTGACCTATTTGACAACATTTTGTGGTATAGGTTGTCAAGGATCCTCTCCTAGTTAAACAAATTATGGGATAGCTACACCACATTGAAGGATGCATTCTCAAACCATAATCAAAATTGGATGAGGTTGAGGTGCTTACAAATCAGTTGATCCCATGGAATTGAGGTGTTGAAGCTTCTTGTCAGCAATTCTAATTTTGATGGAAGTATAGTATTTGACATTTTGAATGAGTAAAACTTCTTAGATGACATTGTGAGTCATCACATCAGGTACAAGGACCTAATGAAAAAGGAGTTGAACACTTTTGAAGGTTTTGAGGAATTCTACATGCCCTCATTTTTTCCTGAAGAGGGTGAGGTTATGGCATATGTGGAGTGGAAGTCAAATTTTGTAAATCTTCTCACTCACATGTACAATAAAATAAATAAGGAAGGAGAGGTGGATGTTGACTAACTCAATCCAAGTATTGATGCAGTCACTAAATTGGAATACAATTTATTAGGTTTTCTAGAACTAGTGCACATTTTGATTGGAGATGATTACAAGTCATATTTGGAAAGACTCAACACTCTTTGCGACCAAGGGTTGACACTTTAGTAGGATAGGTGGAAGACATGAAAGAATAAGGTATTGCAACTTGAGTTGTGTTTCAATTAGCTTCCAACAACCAAGTATAACTACTGCATGGGCTTGTCAAGAAGAGGATGCCCTTTCATTTGCAAAAGGTAATTTTGAGGGGATCATATGCCATACGTTGACTTTAATGTTGCAACTTAGATCTCCAACTACTTTTGGGCGGCTAGCAAATTTTGTAATAACTTTTGTCCTTTTTTAATATTTTCACCACCTTGATTTTTGTCTTCTAGTGACTAGGTGGTTGATTGAGGTTTTTTGCTTGTTGCTTCCCTTGTGTCTATACAAGAGAATTTTGGGCCTCATTCAAATGTTTTGATTCTTAGAATTTGTAAATACTTGTATAGGTTTTAGGTTTTATAGGTAACTCCTTTGAAACTTGGAGAGGAAATGTTGTAACTTTTTTTAATAACAATAGATGACTAAGACATTCATTGTATTGTCTCAAGTCTGAATATCAAGCTGTCAATCTCTCCACTATTGTACACATTATCTTTTGGATCAATATAATCAAGGATTATATCTAGTTCTCATACCACATGTTTTGTGTTATGGATTCTTGAGTTGTTATTTTTTATTCAAGGAATAGAATAATTTTGCTTTCGGTTCATTCATCAAAGATTGTATGGTTACAATATGGATTTGGAAGAAGTTTGATAAGCATTGTTCTTTTGTTAGTTTCTCATTGCTAGGCAGTGAGGTTAATCAAAAGCCAAAAGTTAGTCTATTGTAGGAGTTTACTTTATTTCTACTCTGTTGTGGATAAGGAACTGGTCAAACTAATTCACAAAGTTTAATCTTTAGACTAAATCATATATAAAATTTAAACACACTTTACTTTATTGTATGTTTCATTGTTTTATGTTCAAACCTATACTACAATGTATTGCATTTCATATAGAGGGTTTTGAAGATGATTTAGCCCATTAGGCATACCTCTTATAAATTTAGTATAAGGAATCTATTATCAAAGGAATCATTGCAAATAAATGAAAACTTGTTAAATGATGTTATAGGGGAACCCACCTTGGTCTTACAGAGCCTAAAGTGCAGAGGAGAAAAATATAAAACCTATCTCATGTTTGTTGGCTACTAACCTAGGGTTTTTGAGTATAAGAACTAACTAATATTTAGGAAAACCTAGATAATTAGTTGGGAACACCAACAATGTTGTTAATAATGGAAAAAACATAGGGACTAGGAATGATATATCTTGATGATGGTGATTGGATTATTTTAGCACTAAAAATGTCTTGTAGAGAGACAAAATAAATCCTATGGTTTTTTGGATGGGTGTGTGATTCTAGGAAATACTTTCTTGGATTGGGAGTACTTGCACATGGATAGAGTGTGTTAGCAATCATTCTTGAAATTTGTATTTCTCATGGATTAGTGTTTACTTTTGTTGGTTTCCTCAATGATGGAACTAAGGGTAAGTGAAAATCATGCTTAGAGAAAAGGATGTAAGTGGATTGGACTAAATGGTTGAGGGATACGTTGGGATAGGATAGAGAAGATATGGATTGAAGGAAGGATTTAGGGGGAGATATCCAAGGACTTTTTTAGTTGAAAAAAGGACCCTAGGTCTAATGCATAGATCGTTATTATCAATCCTTTTTCAAAGAACATTAGGATGTAATTAAACAAGGAGATTATATTGGATTCCAACCTTGAAGGTGAGTCAATCAACCTTGGATTTGCTCCTTTAATGCCTTAGAAACTAATTGAAATTGATTTGCTTTTATAGAATTAATGAAACCATGAGAGCTAATTTGAAAATGAAACTTTTCTATAACATAAAAATTGTAAAACCAAATTTCAACAGCAAATCTAGAAAGAGTAGATTATTGTGCACTTGTGGTTCAAATTTGGGCCTAATTTTCTAGGATGATGCCTCCAAGGGTACCTATGTTTGGAGAGCTGAAACTAAAATATGGTTTCATAGCCCTCAAGTTTTTTCTTAGAGGCTTCTTCCTTCCAAATCCCACTATTGGATCTTCATCGATTGTTGAGATAATTAAGTTTTTGTATCTTGCTAAGTTGTAGAGTTTTGAATGCAACAATGAATGCATGGTCTTTAATCTTCCTCCAATCTTCTTCAGATATGAAACCTACACATTCAAAGAGAGAGGAAGGGTTGTCCCATATAGGCACTTGCCTTAGTCAAAACTTGTGTTGATGTTTCCACCTCCACAATGGAAAATTTGATGATAGAGATATTATCCTTTTGAGGGATAGAGGCTAAATGCCAAATTAATGATGAATCAACAATGGACTGTAAATCACCACTCATGTCAGATTTCCTTGAAGGATTGAAGTCGTGCACATCTCCTCAAGGCCTCATTGCAATTTGGCTTGGATTGCTTTGAAGACTTAAAAGTGTTAGTACTCACAAAAAAAATGATCATAAAACATGAATAGACTTTAATAAAAACATGACAAATGCTTGACATGATTCCTAACTGAAAATAATGTTGCAATAATGCTCATAAATTTTTTCTTGGCTTCCTTTGATTAGTCTTGAAATCTTAAATTTTTCTCTCATTCATAAATTGCTCCCCTCATGCTCAAAATGAGAAGAAAACATGCTTAAATAAGCATTTTAATTAATCCTTTTGGGTAGTGTTGATGGTCAAAATAGCACAACAACATTTAAACAAAATATCTCTATTCTATTTCTCCTAAAAAAGAAAGACAACATATAGTAATCTAACTCCTAAGGTCCTGGTAGTTGGTTCTCAACTGTGTTGATATTGCCCAATGGTCAATGTAATTGTAATGTTCAAAGGGCCTATTGGTTATTGAGCTTTTTGATTGTTGTAAGATCAAACTCCTATCTAAACCTACTCTAACAAGGGGGTATAAAAAAGGGGCAAAAGATAGATCAGAGACATAGAAAGAAAAAGAATGTTGATTCATTCAATTAATCAGACCTATTACCTTCCAAGGAATTCCTAAACTAGAATTGCAAAAAAAATCAGCATGTTATCAATACACAACTATTCATTCACAGTGCAAATATTAATGGCAGATTGCAAATCATATTTCGAACAAAAGAAAAGATAGAACTCCATTCCTTGAAAGCTTTCCAAATCAAATGATTAATACAACAAACACATACTAGAGCATAACTTAAAGTAGGTCTAAGTCTAGCTTCCTCTATTGTCAAAGAAACAGATAAGCAACATTTACAAATCTGGCAAGATCACCAGTGTACAGAAACCCATGTCTTCAAACTATCTCCATCTAAACTAAGAAAATCAGAAAAATACATCACCTATCCTACTGTTAACTCTAATCAGCTAAGCTATAAAAATTCTCTCTTATTTCCTAAGTGTCTAACCCTTTACAATGAGCTTGATTGTACAATTAATAGCTCAAAAAAAAATTACATCATTTCCTCTACAAACTGAGACATCAAAAAGTTGTAGCTTTTTGCGCATAAAATTAAATAAAAAATATAACTTTATGTTTCATCTCATTTTTGTCCTCAACTAATTTCAATTCGATTCAATTCAAAGTTGCATCCTTCAGTTACAACTCTGAGTTCTTCTTTTTGCACAATGAACAAAAATATCTCTTTCCAAAAATAAACTCAAGTCGGCCCACCAAGTCTCCACTTTACTTCAGTTTGATGATCTTTCAGAATCTTCTCCCTCTTTGTATGTGAGTTTTGTAAATCATCTCCAAGATCTGTTCCAATCTTTGAAAAGGCACTTGTGCACATAAAGTATCTTAATCAATTTATAGAATCATTGATTAATATTTAACTTCGAAATTAATCAATCCAATTTAATTCAATGCAAATAAACTTTAAATTATCATTATGAAAATAATAATAATAAATCCCTATTAAAGTCAATGTCATTTTAAAAGAAAATAACATTAATTTAATGTTATATGTGGATTTAATATCAGATGTCATTTGCTTCCTGAATCTGGAAATTGCTTTTGTACGCTTGCACCCAATTAGCTTCAAACAGATTTTCCTCTTCTGTTACAAACAAAATCTGAATTTGCAACCGCTATAATCCCCATCTATTGTCCATATTATTCACTACAGACACTATATCCTGATTACATCCTTCTGAGTTCATCTCCCAAGACAATTTCTCCAACTCTACATAGATATCATGTATGTGTGGCTTTAATCTTCCTTCTACATAGAAGCATGTACCATTTTATGACCTTTAATCCAATCTACATCCAAGGGTTCTTTTGATTGCTTCATCCCTCATCAATTTCCTCACAATTTGAACCTCACTACACTTGCCCACTTAATTGAAGTAAGTTCAACCCTCACGCTAAACCTGGGTGGTTGCATCCACATAAAACAAAAGCAAGGATTACAATGTTTGGGTATGTCCCAAAGTGCTTCACTAATTCAAACATTTAGAGCATCATTGCTAAATCCATTTTATGCATATCTTGCAATCATGACATGTCATGAGATGACTTCCCTCACATGAGTTTTCTGTCAAATGATTCCTTTCCAAAAATAGCCTACCTTGTGTATGCTTCAACATTTTGCATTTCTTTCTTGAGCTTTTGCTTAAGGGTTTCTAAGGCCTTTTCAATGAATTCAGTTTGCACCCTCTATATGTAACTTTTGAAACAAATTCATCAAATCCATTCTATGCAAAGCCTGCGACTTGCATCTCATGAGAACACATCTCTTCGAAGCATTCGTTCAAACAGTTCATTCACTTACATCATGGTTCCATTTCCAATCATGCAATCATTGCATTCCATGTGACCATGCAACTTAGCAAGGCAGACTTTCAAAAAATACATGTGCGTTATTGGTGCTTTCTCCTTCATGCACAACAAATCCATTTTAAACAAATCCTTTTAGACATTCGCAGTAGGGAGAATGTTGGCGAAGGTTGTAGGCTCTGACTTTTTCATCAGCCAATTGTATTCGCTTGAAATTTTTCAATTACCTTTTCAACAAAGCCAATTCATACATTGCCTGCAACAATCACAACATGTCATCTCCCTGGCGTTCTATCAAACAGTTCACTTGCCCTGTATTCATGGTTCGGTGATTCCACCGTTTTGCATGCATATTCTAAAATCATTACAATTTCATGAGATGAATCTTCATCGGGCATTTTTTCAAGCAGATCATTTTCCTTCTCGTTTTGCGTGCATGTCTATCAGAGTAGTTGCAACTACTCTCTGATCAATCTGATCAAACCCCCCCTTTTCATTTTGTGCATACTCGCAAACATTGCATCGATCTCTTGAGACCACTCGTCAAACAGTCCATACTGTTGTCTTGACTTTCACATTGGTGAAGGATACTGGCATAAATTGGTGAATTTGGCTTTACACCTGCAAATTGATTCATTCCTCGAGTAAAAGCAAGAAGTTGGGTACACGAAGAGGGGAAGTTTCGGCAAAAAAAAATCTCGCAGAAAACATGTACGCGTTACTAAAAAAATGCGTATGCGTTTAAGATCAGGTACCCGATCCTTAAAAAACGCGTATGCACTATCAAATGCGTACGCGTTATAACGCGTACGCGTTATATAATACATACACATTTTATAACACATAAAAATTAATTATTTAAAAAAATAAATACTTTTTAAAAATGCGTACGCGTTTTAGAACGCGTATGCGTTTTGAACTCAAAACGCGTACGCGTTTTAGAACGTGTACGCGTTTCTAAAAAGTATTTATTTTTTTAAATAATAAAGAAAGTAAGGAACACATGCGTTTTGTAACGCATATACGTTTTGTAAAAACCTGTATGCATTTTTTAAATTCAAAATTCCCAACCCACATGCTGCCTCGGTTTTAGGCTTGGAAAAGGCTTGGCAATCCGAGTCTTAGCCTTTGACCTGCAAATAAAAAACTAAGGCAGATTGAAGAAGACTGTCCAACTTTGACAACATAGATGATGGACTTTTTTTTCTGAATGAGTCTATAAAATTAAAACCCATTAGAGAACACAATGTTTAGTTTCTAAATATATATTTTTTGTTAAAATTGGATTATGTTTTCTATTTTTTAATTAATTTCTAAGCAAACTAGTCCTTAAACTTAAAATATTAGGTTTTTTTGGTTTTTTAATAACTTTTTATTGGTTGATTTTCTTGTAAAAAAAATTATATGGGACCAAACTTTAGACAATTCTCTACACAATGAAAAAAAAAAGAGTCAAAAAATGTTTTGTTTAGGTCCAATTATGTTGTCCGTACACGTTGATTTGAAAAAACATCAATTAAGGCCAATAAAAATTTAATAAAAAAAAAATATTCAACCAAAAATTACAAAAAAAAATCCAGACCAAACTTCATGTTGTTAGCTCTCTTTTCCTAAAAGGAATTAGCAAAATAATTTTATTTGGGTCAAAAAGTGTTGTCCGTACACCTGCTTGGTATGGTAAAAAAATAGGGACTTTTAAAAAGTGGTTTTTATAGATCCTTATCAAAATGTAATTTCTATAAACTAGGTATTTTAATAATTTACATATTTGGAAACTAGATTCAAAATGCTAAATTTCATATTACTGAATTTTTTTAAGATTCATTGTGGAAGTGCCTCAATTTTTCAGTCCAAGTGTGACAAATTCTGAAAAACAGCAAAAACATTTCCACTTTTTGAGCTTTTTGTGTTCCCAACTTCTTGCATCAGCCCCCTCCTAAAGTCCATTTTGTATGTTTCTTGCAATTATGGAATCCATGAAACCACATTGCTCCTGTGAGATGAGATCTCGTTGAGACATTCTTCCAAACCGCTTCACATGCATCTCATCCAGGTGATATCTCCCACGAGGCATTTTGTCGAGCAGTTCACTTGCATTTTCTCCCTGGTCGTGGGCAAAGAGGATGTTGCCAAAGGTTGAGGAATTTGTATTAACACTTACCAATTGCATTTACTTAGAGGTTTCTGTAAAAGCCTTCTCAACCATTGCATTTCAAGAGATGCGATTTATTTTAAACATTTTGCCCAATAGTTTACGTGCCCTGTTCTTTGCTTCCATTGCATTTATCAAGATGATATTTCTTCGAGCCTTCTTTGCTTTGAAATAGTTCATGCACAGGCTATGGGATCCGATCCTACCATTGCCAATTGCATTTTTTGAAAGTTTTCTAAAGGATTGGAAACAAGTTCATATTCTGTGCATTTTTTGTGTTTATTTCATTCCATGAGATGAGTTTCTCTTAGAAGCAATCTATCGATCAGTTTATGTTGCTTGTCTATGCCTCCAGATTTTGCACACATGTCTTCTCTAGCAATTTCAATCGTACCATTTTGTGCATTGCACTCCATAAGACAAAATCTTTGAGGTATTTTGTAGAGAGCCCTTTGCATTCACTTAAGAGTTTCTAAAGTCCTTTTTTTAAAAACCATTCGATGAGGAACCTGCAAAAAAGGCATCCCATGCGACTACATTTCTTTGAGGTAACCTGGAAACAGCTTACATGTGTTTTGTACGCTCCCACATTTTCTTGCCCATGCTCTACAATCATAGCATGGCATGAGATGTCATCTCTCTGAGGCTTTTTTCATACAGTTCGAGTGTATTTTCCTTCTGCGCATGCTCCACTCTCTGTATTGGCAGAATCGAAGTTCTTATTGCATGAAGTCGGAACAAGTTCAATGTGAGAGCAAGACGGGAATAGACCAAGAGCGAAGCAGGAGCTATTCTTAGACAAGAGAAGAGTAGTTTGGAATGGGAACAAAACTTGCACCTTAACCCTTCCAATAATGGTATGTTGGGCTCGGGATGGAGTCTGTGCGGAAACAGGACAATTTATGAACCATAACCTTTTTCACTTCCTTTTTTTTTGTGCCTGGTTCAACACTTCTTCCGAGTCCGATGATGTTGCGTGGGCGGGACGGGAGTTGACACCAAACATTAAAATTAAGTGTTAGGTTCGTGATTTGTTCCGAACCCGATTCCGCCCACACCCATTTATTTTTACCTTTTGCCTCTTTGTGAATTCTAAATCTTTTAACTTTAAAAGATTTTTTTTATGATTTTCTCTTTTCCTAGATTTATTTATTTTTCAAATCTAAATAATATAAATCTCATAAAAGAATTATATTATTTAAATTTTAAAATAAATTTATTATAATTTGCTTATTTAAAACCCTTTTAAATATTTATAATTCTTTCACTATTATTATTTTTCATATTTAAACTTTATAAATCTTTTTTTAAATAATAAAAGATTTATATTATTTAGATTTTCAAAATAATAAAATTTAACAATAAAGATTATAAATATTTAAATTTTCATATTTTGAAATTTTTTGTGTTTTTTAAATGTTTCAATCTTTTTTTTTTTAATTTTCAAAGTTTTCTAATCTTTTTTTTTTCAAAGTTTTTTAATTTTTGTATTTCCCCGACATTTTACAATTTTTTTGTATTTTCTAACATTTTACACAAAAACCGAAAAAAATGAAGGAAAAACAAAAGAACAAAACGAACAACGCAAAACCAGACATGGAGAAACGAAGGAGATGAAAACAAATGAAAAAAAATCCTGACAAATAAACAACACGATGAGGTGACGACAAGGATCGAGATGAACGAAAACAGTGAAAACAAACGAACAACGCAACGCCAAAAGATGAAACAAAAAAAAAAGAACGGGATGAAGACCAAGATAGGATGAGATGAGACGAGACGAGATGAGACGGGAACCCGGACAACACTCGAAGGTGAAGTGGGGAACCGGGATCGGGATGGAACTAGGAACAAGAACCTTGGAAAAGTTTTTGTTCCAGTTCTGGTCTGATATCCGAATTTGACAGAGACAAAGAAAACAAAAAGAAGAAAAATAAAAGGGGTCCCCAAATTTTTCCAAACAAAATTTGGGGCGTGTATGCAAAGAATAACAAATGGCGACTCGTCTGGGAAAATGCTCTAAGCATTTTAAAACACACAACCCTCCAAATACCCAAAATCTCTGGTTTACGTTCGTTTAAGGCAATCTAAGAAGTGCAAACACAATCAAACTAGGACACGACAGAGATCTAAGATGAAACTGAAACCTGTTTGTGTGTGCAAATGATTCATTTCCCTCCATAAGTGTTGTTGTGATCAAAGTGGAGCAAACTCTACCCAAGCTACATAGTTGTGAGTTACATTTCTAACATGCAATGATATCATGGGAATAGCTCTGCTACTAGACAGGTGTCTATAGCCTCGATAGAGATACCTCTGGTTCTCTCTAAGCATCGCTCTACTGCTAGCCAAGCGTCTATAGCCCTGGAAGAGATACTCGAATCACCCTTGCTGATTGAGTTTGTTTTCAGATTTTCTTTCTTTTCTCTTTTTCTTAGATGTTGATTCTTTTGGAGTATAATTTCTAGTTTTCCCTCAATCCTTAAGCAATGAAGCCTAAGTAGCAGGTTGAGAACCACAGTGGACATCGTGAAAGAAATGTAACCCTTTAGATTTTTCACTTGGAATAGAGCTACCCCACCCGATGTAAACTAACAGATGGATTACTTAAGATGTGCAGATCATGATAGACTTTCAAAAACTCCCCAAAACTACATAATGTACCAAGTTCTAATTCATGCTAACCTTCCCCAGTTTGAAATGGATGAAGGTAAATCAAAATTTTCAAGGTAACCAACTAATCAAGTGTTTGAAAATACTAATAGTAGACTTTGAATCGATTCACCTTTCAGCATAACTTGCATGCAATAACTCAACTTTTACTGTCAACGAGAGGAACCCCCAAAAGAAAGGAAAGAAACAAACAAGAAAAGAGAGGAATAGTAGAAAAGAGCACACAAACAGACACGATGAACCAACAAAAACAAAAACAAAAAATGAGAACAAAAACAACCAACAAACAACAAAAGACCAAAAACAAAAGAGAGAGACAAACCCAGAAACAAAACAAAAACAAGAGGACACAGGAACAAGAAAACAACAGAACAAAAGAAAACAAACCAAAACAAACAACAAAAAGAAAACAAAAAGAAAACTAACTAAACCAAAAACTAACACTAAGCAATCCTAATCCTAAACTAACTCCAAAACCGAGCTCTACAAACATAAAATTGTAAAAATTTGTACATTGACTAGACTGATTTTTCATTATGTGCAAAAGCATTAACTTACTAGGTACAATTTTAAACCTAGCAAATCTATCTTTATACTCAGAAATATAAATTTTATGTGCAGTAAATTCATTCTGATGGTATAAAGTTTGAAATATTAACAGTTGTGGGTTCTCAGCCTTGTCATGATTTACCCACAAACACATTTTATTCTCCCCAACATCATAATCAAACTAAAAATCATTAAAATGCAAAGGATAATGGGAAGACACCACCTAATTTATAAGATCTTTAGTTATTGTGGTGTGCTCATATTGCATGATCTCTTCTTTACGAGGTCTCAACTCATGGAAAACCACTCTGTTTCGCTCTAGTACATGCATGTCAACACAAAAGACATCTATTAGAGATGTGCCATTTGTATTCAAGACATCTAAACTTTGTTCAAAAATTTCATGTATATCCCTATCACAATCAACACTAGGATCAGACAACAAATTAGTAATGCTTGATTTCACTAAGATTATCAATCTCATACATGTTTCCTAAAGTACATACACCATCAATTAAAGGATCAACTTCCTCAACCTTAAAATCAATTTGTTCAACATTTTCCTTACCTGACCTAGCAATCTTTCTAGATAGCAAGAAGTCGGAGCAACTTACCTCAGAAGGGGAACCAAAATGATGAATATCACATGGATCACCTGCAACAAGGTTCGTTATGCAACTGGAATAGTCATGTGCCAACATTGTTGCTTTCATCTTGGGCACAGAGTAACAAATTATCTGGGTCTCCTAAGAAGGATTAAGGAACAAATTATCCATGTCATCAACTTGCAAGGTTTGCAAACCTTCCTCCTCGTGAGACAAAGCATTGTTGTTAACACCTTCTTCAAACATGTTACCCAAAAGATTTTAAGAATCAACATCTAACTCATCATGATTAATGTCGGATGTACTGATACACAGTGAACAAGCATTGTCTTTGAACAACTCATTTGAATAAACAAAATCAAATTCAGGAAAACATTTCTTCAATTCATGTTTCTGCCTATCATCAACTAGAATGTGCAAGTCAGTGTCAAGCTCGTCACTATTAAGATCAAATTCACTAGTGCATGGTAAGCAAGGACTTTCTTTGAACATCACATTTGAATAAACAAAATAAAAACCAATAAAATACTCCTTCATTTCATTCTCTTCATCATGTTGAAGGGATTCAATCTTTGGACCAACCTCTTGACAGTTTGCTTGATATTCTTCAAAGTCGACATCCGTTCACTCCTTGCTGCAACCAACCACTAATTTCATGAATGTTAGTATCTTGATTAGCACTGAGATCCAATTTATTCTCCTAACAAGGGTAAGTCTGATCTAAATGATTATCAAGCAGCCCTTGAATGACTTGAACATCCATTTGATCTTCCTCCTTTGAAAAATCAATTTGGCATTCAACTTTGTGTCCTTCACCACAAGATCCATTTGTAACCTCATTCGTAGTCATTTTTTTCTCAGTTTCTATGTGTTCATTATTCAAATCAGCAGAGTGGTTTTCTTGTGTTAACTCATCAAAAGATATTTCTCCCTTATTCATCATCATGAAAGAATCTATGAATGCATCAATAAACTCATTTTCCACAGCGAGCGAATCTATACAAGGTAGAGAAGCTTCTATAGTTTTTGAATCCATCTTGTTGCAAGGATCAAGTTCATCAAATGATAGGGAAGAGCTCAACATGTTCTCACAGTTACTCTCATCATTTCGAATGGAGTCATTATCATTTTCATGTATGCTAACTATTTCATCTCCCTGATCGACGAGATATGTACTCCAAGGATCTTTCATAAGTATTCCTTCAACCGTGATCAGTTATTTGAAATATAACTCCATCCTACTCAAGAAAACATGGAAATCCATCTGGGAATGCTGATTTTTTTGGTGTATCCTACATCCAATTGGCCTAACAAGTTCTGATAGTTTCAGATCTCCTAATTCTTCCAACTTTTCCCTTATTAGATTCTGTGCACGTGGGATATTTATCCAACA
Organism: Sequoia sempervirens; assembly: GCA_007258455.2. Taxonomy (NCBI): domain Eukaryota; kingdom Viridiplantae; phylum Streptophyta; class Pinopsida; order Cupressales; family Cupressaceae; genus Sequoia; species Sequoia sempervirens. Next base: position 47,228 of record VDFB02384470.1, read on the forward strand.
TGAACCATGATCCTTTGTACACCCCTCATCTTTTTGTTCATCTTGCCTAAAAGAAATATTCAAAGCATTGGAAGGAGATTCTTTGGTTGCTGATTTTTCATGACAACAATCTTGTGTTAATATCTCATCTCTTTCAATACCATTTGTAGTATTAACATTTCCAATGAAACTAGATTCTAATATGATATTTCCATTATGCTCTAACTTTATATCCATTTCATGTTCTTTGTCAGATAAAACATCAAATTGATATAATTTCTCATCAAATCTTTCGCTTACAAGTTCATTATGATGTAATGGACTGTGCTTTGGAAATGACTGAAAGGAGATGATATAGTCACAACTTTGTTGATCGGTGGAATACTTATGTGGTTGGATTTTGCAAAGATAGATTCTTCCATTGCTCTTGTGTGGGATTAACTTGATATGAAGCATTCGAAAACGTGTTGTTGGAAGATTAGGAAGGTTGTAGCTTCTTGGTGAGAATGATTGCACCTGGGTAGGTATGGTGGGTAAAGTGGCATAAGGCTGCAAAGGACAACAACTTGCAAGAAGACGAGTATTACAATCCTTATTTTGGATGCTTGGATTTCTCACATCGTGTCTAGCTTGTGCTAGTAAGAGAGCTTTGTTCAATACATCATGTAGGGAGGTGATCTCCCCCCAACGTCTAATTTCTATTGCAAATGAAGGATTCAAACCCCAATAGTAATACTCTTTTAACATATAATCATTAATAAAAATCTTGAACTCGTTGATACATCTACAAAAAATTATGATTGAACTGGTAAATTAATTTTGATGGTGTCCTTTTTGTGGTTTCAAATTCAAATGATGGGTCTTTTGTTTGTGCATAAGGGTCAAACTAATCCACAAATAAAATTTCTAACTCCTTGTATGAAAAAATATAATTTGGTTGAACATTAACATACCATTTCCATGCTATACCTTACAGTGTTTTGATGAAAAGTTGATAGGTTGTATCTTCATGAAGAATCTGGTGAAGAGTCATCAAATCCTTGCAAATCCTAACATGATCTTTAGCAATTTTTCCATTGTTATAAAAAAAAATGGAAGCCTATTATGCATATGATAAGGAATTTCATTAAGAATCCCAAGAATACACAAAGGGCTGCCCATCGGAGCTAGGTTTTCCAAGATCTAACCCACTCCCATATAACAAAGCAGAATCACTCAAGGGCCTCCTTCTAGCAACAATCCTATTGATGGTCAAAATAGCACAACAACATTCAAATAGAATATCTCTATTCTATTTGTCCTGAAAAAGAAAGAAAACATATAGTAATCTAACTCCCAAGGTCCTAGTAGTTGGTTCTCAACTGTGATAATATTGCTCAATGGTCAATGTGATTGTAATGTTCAAGGGGCGTACTGGTTATTGAGCTTTTTGATTGTTGTAAGATCAAACTCCTATCTAAACCTACTCTAACAGGGGGGTATAAAAAAGGGGCAAAAGATAGATCATAGACATAGAAAGAAAAAGAATGTTGATTCATTCAACTAATCAGACCTGTTACCTTCCAAGGAATTCCTAAACTAGAATTGCAAAACAAATCAGCTTGCAATCAATACACAACTATTCATTCATAGTGCAAATATTAATGGAAGATTACAAATCATAATTTGAACAAAAGAAAAGATAGAATTCCATTCCTTGAAATCTTTCCAAATCAAATGATTAATAAAACAAACACATTCCAAAGCATAACTTAAAGCAGGTCTAAGTCTCGCTACCTCTACTGTTAATGAAACAGATAAGCAACATTTACAAATCTGGCAAGATCACTAATGTATAGAAACCCATGTCTTCAAACTATCTCCATCTAAACTAAGAAAATCATAAAAATGCATCACCTATCCTACTGTTAACTCTAATCAGCTAAGCTATAAAAATTCTCTCTTATTTCCTAAGTGTCTAACCCTTTACAATGAGATTGATTTTACAATTAATAGCTCAAATTTTTTTTACATCATTTCCTCTCCAAACTGAGACATCAAAAAGATGTAGCTTTTTGTGCATACAATTAAATCAGAAAGATAACTTTATGTTTCATCTCATGTTTGTCCTCAGCTAATTTTAGTTCGCTTCAATTCAAAGTTGCATCCTCCAGTTACAACTTTGAGTTCTTCTTTTTGCATAATGAACATAAATATCTCTTCATAGAAATAAACTCAAGTTGGCCCACCAAGTCTCTACTTTACTTCAATTTGATGATCTTTCAGAATCTTCTCCCTCTTTGTACGCCAGTTTTGTAAATCATCTCCAAGATTTGTTCCAATCTTTGAAAAGGCACCTGTGCACATAAAGTATCTTAATCAATTTATAGAATCATTAATTAATATTTAACTTTGAAATTAATCAATCCAATTTAAGTCAATGCAAATAAACTTTAAATTATCATTATGAAAATAATAATAATAAATCCCTATTAAAGTCAATGTCATTTTAAAAGAAAATAACATTAATTTAATGTTATATATGGATTTAATATCAAATGTCATTTGCTTCCTGAATCTGGAAATTGCTTTTGTACGCTTGCACCCAATTAGCTTCAAACAGATTTTCCTCTTCTGTTACAAACAAAATCTGAATTTGCAACCGCTATAATCCCCATCTATTGTCCATATTATTCACTACAGACACTATATCCTGATTACATCCTTCTAAGTTCATCTCCCAAGACAATTTCTCCAACTCTACATAGATTTCATATATGTGTGGCTTTAATCTTCCTTCTACATAGAAGCATGTACCATTTTATGACCTTTAATCCAATCTACATCCATGGGTTCTTTTGAATTCTTCATCCCTCATCAATTTCCTCACCATTTGAACCTCACTGCACTTGCCCACTTAATTGAAGTAAGTTCAACCCTCACGCTAAACCTGGGTGGCTCCATCCACATAAAACAAAAGCAAAGATTACAATGTTTGGGTATGTCCCAAAGTGCTTCACTAATTCAAACATTTAGAGCATCATTGCTAAATCCATTTTATGCATATCTTGCAATCATGACATGTCACGAGATGACTTCCCTCACAAGAGTTTTCTTTCAAATGATTCCTTTCCAAAAATAGCCTGCCTTGTGTATGCTTCAACATTTTGCATTTCTTTCTTGAGCTTTTGCTTAAGGGTTTCTAAGGCCTTTTCAATGAATTCAGTTTGCACCCTCTATATGTAACTTTTGAAACAGATTCATCAAATCCATTCTATGCAAATCTTGCAACTTGCATCTCATGAGAACACATCTCTTCGAAGCATTCGTTCAAACAGTTCATTTGCTTACATCATGGTTCCATTTCCAATCATGCAATCATTGCATTCCATGTGACCATGCAACTTAGCAAGGCAGACTTTCAAAAAATACATGTGCGTTATTGGTGCTTTCTCCTTCATGCACAACAGATCCATTTTAAACAAATCCTTTTAGACATTCGCAGTAGGAAGAATGTTGGTGAAGGTTGTAGGCTCTGACTTTTACATCAGCCAATTGTATTCGCTTGAAATTTTTCAATTACCTTTTCAACAAAGCCAATTCATACATTGCCTGCAACAATCACAACATGTCATCTCCCTGGCGTTCTATAAAACAGTTCTTTTGCTCTGTATTCATGGTTCGGTGATTCCATCGTTTTGCATGCATATTCTAAAATCATTACAATTTCATGAGATGAATCTTCATCGGGCATTTTTTCAAGAAAATCATTTTCCTTCTCGTTTTGCGTGCATGTCTATCAGAGTAGTTGCAACTACTCTCTGATCAATCTGATCAAACCCCCCCTTTTCATTTTGTGCATACTCACAAAAATTGCATCGATCTCTTGAGACCACTCGTCAAACAGTCCATACCGTTGTCTTGACTTTCACATTGGTGAAGGATACTGGCAGAAATTGGTGAATTTGGCTTTACACTTGCAAATTGATTCATTCCTCCTAAAGTCCATTTTGTATGTTTCTTGCAATTATGGCGTCCATGAAACCACATTGCTCCTGTGAGATGAGATCTCGTTGAGGCATTCTTCCAAACCCCTTCACATACCCGTGCCTATGCTTCCACATCTTCACATGCATCTCATCCAGGTGATATCTCCCACAAGGCATTTTGTCGAGCAGTTCACTTGCATTTTCTGTGTACATTTCACCATTTTCTCCCTGGTCGTGGGCAAAGAGGATGTTGCCAAAGGTTGGGGAATTTGTCTTAACACTTACCAATTGCATTTACATAGAGGTTTCTCTAAAAGCCTTTTCAACCATTGCATTTCAAGAGATGAGATTTATTTTAAACATTATGCCCAATAGTTTATGTTCCCTGTTCTTTGCTTCCATCGTATTTCTCAAGATGAGATTTCTTTGAGCCTTCTTTGCTTTGAAACAGTTCATGCGTAGGTTGTTGGATCCGATCCTACCATTTCCAATTGGATGGTTTGAAAGTTTTATAAAGACTTGGCAACAAGTTCATATTTTTTGTTTATTTCATTCCATGAGATGATTTTCTCTTAGAAGCAATCTATTGATCATTTTATGTGGCTTGTCTATGCCTCCAGATTTTGCGTGCATGTCGGCTCGGGAAATTTCAACCGTACCAATCTGTGCATTGCACTCCATTAGACAATAACTCTGAGTGATTCTGTAGAGAGCCCTTTGCATGCACTTAAGAGTTTCTAAAGTTCTTTTTTTAAAAACCATTCGATGAGGATCCTACAACAAAGGCATCCCATGTGACTACATTTCTTTGAGGTAATCTGCCAACAACTTACATGCATTGTGTACGCTCCCACATTTTCTTGCCCATGCTCTGCAATCATAGCATGGCACGAGATGTCATCTCTCTGAGGCTTTTGTCATACAGTTCACGTGTATTTTCCTTCTACGCATGCTCCACTCTCTGAATTGGCGGAATCAAAGTTCTTATTGCACGGAGTTGGAACAAGTTCAGTGTGAGAGCAGGACGGGAAGAGACTAGGAGTGGAGCAAAATCCATTCTTAGACAAGAGAAGAGTAGTTTGGAATGGGAGTGGAACCAGTTTCTCGTGGAGGCAGAATAGAACTTGCACCTTAACCCTTCCAGTAATGGTCTGTCAGGCTCGAGATGGAGTCCATGCGGGAGCAGGACAATTTCTGAACCATAACCTTTTTCACTTCCTTTTTTTTTGTGTGCCTGGTTCAACACTTCTTCTGGGTCTGATGATGTTGCATGGGCGGGATGGGAGTTGACACCAAACATTAAAATTAAGTGTTAGGTTTGTGATTTGTTTCGAACCCGACTCTGCCCACACCCATTTATTTTGACCTTTTGCCTCCTTGTGAATTCTAAATCTTTTAACTTTAAAAGATTTTTTTTTATGATTTTCTCTTTTCCTAGATTTGTTTATTTTTCAAATCTTTAAAATAATATAAATCTCATAAAAGAATTATATTATTTAAATTTTAAAATAAATTTATTTTAATTTGCTTATTTAAAACCCTTTAAATATTTATAATTCTTTCATTATTATTATTATTTTTCATATTTAAACTTTATAAATCTTTTTTAAAATAATAAAAGATTTATATTATTCAAATTTTCAAAATAATAAAATTTAACAATAAAGATTATAAATATTTAAATTTTCATATTTTGCAATTTTTTTGTGTCTTTTAAATGTTTCAATCTTTTCTTTTCTTTTTTCAAAGTTTTCTAATCTTTTTTTTTCAATTTTTAAAATTTTTTTTTGTATTTTTCTAACATTTTACAATTTTTTTGTATTTTCTAACATTTTACACAAAAACCAAAAAAACAACGAGGGAAAAACAAAAGAACAAAATGAACAACTCAAAACCAGATGTGGAGAAATGAAGGAGACGAAAACAAATGAAAAAAATGCCAGACAAACAAACGACATGATGAGGCAACAATAAGGACTGAGACGAACGAAAATGATGAAAACAAATGAACAACGCAACGATGAAAGATGAAATGAAACAAAAAGAACGGGATGAAGAACAAGACGGGATGAGACAAGATGAGACGAGACGGGAACCCGAACGACACCCGAAGGCGAAGCGGGGTACCAGGATCAGGACGGAACCAGGAACAAGAACCTTGGAAAGGCTTTTGTTCCAATTTCGGTTCAATATACGAATTCGACAGAGACAAAGAAAACAAAAAGAAGAAAAAGAAAAGGGGGTCCCCAAATTTTGGCGTGTATGCAAAGCATAACAGGTAGGGGATGGATTGGGATTGTTCTCAACTCATAAAAGCTCACCAATTATAGGGATGACGAGGAATTAAATATATTTTATTAATCTAGCCCCAAAATTGGTAAATTATTATTATAATTAAAGATATAGGAAAAATAGAGTGTCAAGGCAATGTGAAATTGTCAAGGGTGACAATTTACGATTCTACATTTAGCCCCCACTTTAGTGAGAGTATGAACTTGCACTCAAACTCACACTAAAGGAATAATATGTCAAAAGGGGTTCAATTTTCCAAACATTGAAGAGGTGGGATGACAATGAATCTAGGGGGATGCACAAGCCAACAAGATTCAAGATCCCATGGCAAACCAACATAAGGACAAAGGAACAAAGATGTGAAGTGAAATGCAACATGTAAAACACAAAGCATACATGACAAGAACACAACACATGAACACAATCACAATACACAACACAATACAAACATGATACAAACATAAAAACATATACAAACACAAACATAACATCCAAGGGGAAGAACAAGACTCACCTCAGAAGGTGCCTAGAATTTAACGTCCAAGGGGACAAATGAAACTCACCTCAGAAGGTGCATAAAATTTAACATCCAAGGGGACGAACAAGACTCGCCTCAGAAGGTGCATAAATTTTAACGTCCAAGGGGACAAATAAGACTCACCTCAAAAGGTGCATAAAATTTAACATCCAAGGAGATGAACAAATGCTCAACGTCACAAGGAAAAAATTGAAAACCATGCCTTAGGGAGTGCTATAAACAATGCCACCATGAAGGGGGTATGTCAATAAGTCAAATCTCAAAATACATTTATGAAATGGATAAGGGTAATATATTCCCCCCTTAAATTTTCAACATACTTGTTATGTTGTTATTTTAAGGAAGAAACGAATGCACACCTTCAAAACTACCTATACTTTCCCCCCAAGTGCAGGGACAAGGAAAACCATGCCAAAGACTATCATGTTGCTACCATGGAAGATATGGTTGCACTTAAGATTGTACCACCATGAATGACAATGAGAAAACACATAAAGCTACAAATACCACATAGTGAGGAGCAACACCATAAAATAAAGATCATTATTGTTTAGAGTGATTAGGTGGATCAACACATGGGAGAGCACCACAATCACTAAGTTGTATTTTATTACTCAAGACCTAACATTCATTGGTAGAATGACCACACACTCAATGATATGCACAAATTGAGTTATTGAGAAGCCTCAAAAAAATATAATCTTGCTCATTAGTATAAGACATTTCTTTCTCTTGTGAAGAAAAGCTTTCTCGCTTATCGCAAGATGCCATAATATAGTAGATGATAAAACATTAGATGAAGATGGGTACAAAGGTTAGAAACCTATACCATGCTTATAAAAGTACAATATAGACTTCACTTGATCCTTATCTTTTTGTTCCATGTTTGCATTATATCCATTTTTAGGAAGAATTTTGTATCCAAGCCCATAACATTCTTCTAAGTTAGATGAAGAAATCATATCTACATGCTCATGAGAAGAATTGGTTCTTTCATGAATACACAAATCCTTTTTAAGTTTTTTAAATTTAGGCATCTTCCACTCATGAGGGATGAAAGTTAAAGAGCCCCATCACCATCATGGGGTGATGTCTTTGAATCTACTAATGTAGAACAAGATAAAACACAAGAATCTTTAGTTTTAGATTGTAAGATTTTATACTCTCCCATAAAGGAGGGTGTAAAATCTCATGAACCCCAATCATCACCAAAACATGAATTTTTGAAGATGAAGCAATATCATGATCATCATTTGTGTTTGACTCTTTGGACTTTGATGGCGAGATTTAGACTCCCCTTTGAAACAAGGTGTAAAATATAAAGACCCCTAATCATCATCTTAGAGTTTTGTTATAGGTGGAATGTAATTATGATTATGTTCAATATGTATAGGTTCTACTCTTGAAGTTGGAATCAAAGTATTAAGAGAGTTGGAAGTGTCATGTTCAACTTCAACTTGTGAGTAGGATTTTTTTGTAACAACACCCTCTTATTTTGACTGCTACGTTGCCCTGAAGCCCAATTAGGCCTATTTTACAAAGCAACTATGTGGAATTCAATCCCCAAAACACCAAAATTCATTCCAGTGCTCTTCACAAGTCATATAGGGTCTGAATCAATGAATTTTATCAATTGGTAACATTTCCCAATCTTCTAACATCAAAACCCTACCTCTACCTACACTCCTAAGCCTAATACATTAAGATATTAGGCTAGGGCTTGATCAAACATTACCCTACCTCCATCCCCTGTATCTACAAACCTAAGAAACATTAAAAAATCCCTAACTAATGCCATTCCACTGATTTGTAGAGTTTTCCACCGATGGAATGGTTCAATAATCCATTTTCTTGATCAAACCCTCTTGACTTAGGGTTTTTAGACCACTTTCAGTAAATTGCTTCTAAAATCCTTCAAACCTTATGAAATCAGTTCAAATCAAAACCAAAATAGATTTAATTCATCCCACCGTCAAACTCAATGCACTTTAGATCATTAACACACAACACAAAACCGTACAAAGCTCTGTAGCAACATATTTACTCAAGAAATTACAGAAAACAAAATTTTCTTTATTGTTTGATCACAAAACTATCTCCAGAAGCATACCTTAAGCCTTTTAAGGAATATTTAAACATTTCCAACTCTAAACCAATGGTTGGAACTAATTTTTGAATGACTTGACTGTTCACCTCACAAATACATCCAAAATTGCAAAGTTGCATTGCAACTTTTGCAACATTTGCAAAAACTTGATAACTTTATCTAAAACTAACCCTATATGACTCATTACATTGAAAATGGTCTAAATTGACCTTATTACATCCAAAATCATGACTAAACCACAAAAACCCAACATTAGACCAAATTTGCAACATTTGACTAGGTACCCCTGCACCATACACCTAGGGAGAAAAGAATCTCAAGTTCCACTTGAGATCAGCTCTTGAACTGTTGTGCCATGCTTCTTAATGTTTTCCTCTATCATCCATGTTGCATCTTCATTGGGGAGACCTTTCCATTTCACTAGGTATTCATTATACACCTTATGCCTGGTTCTTTTTGCTTCCTTGGTATCCAAGATGCTTTCAAGCTTCAATGGTTGAATTGGTGGTAAGTCCTTGACCCAATCTTCATCTTGAACTCCTAATGTACCTCTTTCTTCACCTGCAATCACAAATCCTTTAAAAGGATAAAGGTCAGAAACATTGAAAATTGGAGAGATGGCTACTCCAGGAGGGAGTTCTATCTCATAGGAATTTGCACCAAATTTGTGGACCACCCTACATGGCCTAATCTTTTTCATTTTTAACTTTGTATATTTCCCCTTTGGTAGTCTTTCTTTCCTTAAATGAGCCAATACCAAGTCTCCCACCTTGAAATGAACTTCTCTTCTCTTCAAATGTGCATTTTGCTTGTACTTTTCCACACTCTTTTGAATATTTTCTTTCACTCGTTGATGTATATCCTTCATTTCTACTACAAATTATTCTCCTTCAACACTCTTCTCCATACCACTCAAATCTTTGAGTTCAAATATGCCCCTCAACTTCAATCCATAGACTATCTCAAATGGGCTTTTTCCAACACTTCTATTGATAGAATCATTATAAACAAACTCAGCTTGTGGAAGAATGAGATCCCATTGTTGTGAATGCTCTTTTGTCAAAAATTTGGGAAGATTCCCAAGGCTTCTATTGACAGCTTCAGTCTACCCATCTATTTCTGGATGATAAGTAGAGCTAAATGTCAAGTTTGTTCCCAACTTTTCCCAAAGAGTTCTCCAAAAGTGACCCACAAACTTGCTATCCTTGTTAGAAACAATTTTCAATGGTAGTCTATGAATCCTAACCACCTCCTTGAAAAACAACCTTGCAATGTAAGAAGCATCACTTGTGCATTTACATGGTATAAAATGAACCATTTTACTAAACCGGTCAACAACAACTAATACATTATCAAACCCTCTTTGATTTTTGGGTAAACCCAAAACAAAATCCATGCTGATGGATTTCCATGGCCTGTTTGGAATTGGAAATGGCTGGTAAAGACCTACATTTGTGCTTGAACCCTTTGATTTTTGACGAATCACACACTTTTCAATAAATTTTCTGATGTCACTTTGTATTTTAGGCCAATAGTAATACCTTCTTACCTGCTCCAAGGTTTTATCCACACCAAAATGAACCCCTAAGCTTCCAAAATGCTTTTCTTTAATCAGATTATCCCTCATAGAACACTTGGTATACACAATTGAGCACCCTTAAACAATAATCCATCTTGTATCAGGAAATTAAAATATTCTTCGTGGAAAGTGTCATTGAACTAATTACAAACAACATAAATATCCTTGAAATCATCATCTCCTTCATACATACCTTTCAAAGCATCAATACCTACACTTTGGAGTTGAATTTCTTGCACCAATATTTTTCTTCTGCTCAAAGCATCTGCCACCTTGTTTGACTTTCCTTTTTTGTGCTTGATGGTGAAGGTGAAGCTTTGGAGGTACTCCACCCACTTCACATGCATGTGGCTGAGTTTTTCTTGGTTGTTTAAGAAACTCAAAGCATGATTATCAGTAAAAACAATAAATTCCTTGGGAAGGAGATAGTGTCTCCACTTCTTCAATGATTGTACAATGGCATACAATTCCAAGTCATAAGAAGAATACTTCTTCTTGGCCTCATTAAGTTTCTCACTAAAAAATGCTATAGGTTTTCCCTCCTAACCCAAGACTGCTCCAATTGCATACCCACTTGCATCACATTCTATTGTGAAAACCTTATTGAAATCAGGCAATGCTAAGATGGGTTGTTGTGCTATCTTTTGTTTCAGAATTTGAAAGCTTTTTTCTGCCTCCTTAGAACACATAAACCTTTTCCTTTTATCCACTTTAATTGTATCAATAATAGGAGAGTAAATATGACTAAAGTTCCTTACAAATTTTCTATAGAAACTAGCAAGACCGCGAAAACTTCTTACCTCACTAACTGAAGTTGGAGTAGGCCAGTTCAAAATTGCTTCTACCTTGTCAGGGTCCATGTTCAAAGTGTCTTTTGAAATCACAAAACCAAGGTAGACCAACTCCTTCATGAATTCACACTTTTTCAAATTGATTAACTTTTCTTCATTCAACCTTTTCAACACTATGTCCAAATGCTACAAGTGTTCCTCTTTAGTCTTACTAAACATAAGAATATCACCCAAGTATACAGCTACAAACTTACCTATGAAAGGCTTCAAAAGTTCATTAATTAGTCTCATAAAAGTGTTTGGTGCATTTGAAATCCCAAATGGCATTACCATCCATTCATATAGCCCCTCGTTAGTTTTAAAGGCAGTTTTCCACTCATCCCCTTCTCTTATCCTAATTTGATGGTAGCCACTTTTAAGGTCAATCTTTGAAAAGTAACAAGCTCCTCCTAAACAGTCCATTAAATCCTCCATTCTAGGTATGGGAAACCTATACCTTGCGGTTATCTTATTAATTTCCCTTGAATCGGTGCACATTCTCCAATCTCCACCTTTTTTAGGTGCCAACACAGTAGGGACAACACATGGACTTAAGCTTTCTCTTATGAGGCCTTTATCAAGCAATTCTTGTATATGTTTCCTTATCTCTTCATTTTGTATGCATCCTTATTGGGTAAGTTTGCTCCTGGTATAAAGTCTATGTGATGGCTCACATCCCTTATAGGTGGAAAAGAACTAGGGAGTTCATCTACAACAATATCTTGATACTTTTTCAACAAGGCTTGAACTTCCTTAGGCACATTTTCAAGTTGTGTTGTCATCATAGATTTAGGCCTGATTATAATGGCACAACCTTGACTAGCTTCTTCTTTCATAGTTTTCAAGAATTCTTTTTCCCCAACCAACATGACACTTGACCGAACTTGTGTGTCTAAATTTTCATCATGCAAAGGGGTGAGGGTAAATGAAAATCCATCCTTTTCAATCACATATGTATTTTTCTATCCACAATGTTTTTCTTTTTTGTCATACTGCCAGGGTCTTCCTAACAACAGATGACAAAATCCATTAGGATGATGTCACACAAGATCTTGTCTTTGTATCCTCTAATGTTAAATTCAACCCATTTCTCATTCACTAGAACTTGTTGACCCTTATTCAGCCAAGAGACCTTGTAAGGTGTGGGGTGTGGGATTCTTTTCATCTTTAAATTTTCAACCATCTCCAAAGAAACCAAATTATCAGTAGAACCAAAATCAACAAGAACCTTACATACCTTGCCTTGATATTTGCAAGTGGTTCTAAACAATGAATTTCTTTGTGGAGGCTCCTTCACTATAGGGACTTTGAGCAAAGTTCTTCTCATCATTAGGGATTCTCCAACCTCTGGAGCAACATGCTGAGAAGAAGAGTTAACACTCTCACAATCTTCCTCTTGTACCAATTGTATTCTCCCTTCACCACCATGTGATGTAGAAGGTTGTTTCTCTGGGAACTTCCATGCTTGATGGCCAAATTGATTGCATTGATAGCATCTTCCAGCTCGAAGGTATTTGAACCTCTACCTTGTCTTCCAAATTTTCCTCTACTATTAGATCTCCTTCCTCTGAAACCATCTCTTGATTATGAACCTTTCTCTTGATTACCACTTGTCTCACCTTGTGCTTTTTGGGATTGTCTTCTTCCTCCAAATGTTCCTCTGCCCCTGAAGTTCTTTCCTCTACCTCTACTTTGTTTTTCCTGCCTTCTTTTCAACTTCTCTTTTGCCCTAACAACCAATTGAAATCACTCTTCAATCGTTCTAGGGGTGGAAAGACTCAATTCATCTTGGATATTGAACCTTAACCCATTTATATACCTTGCTATCTTCTCAACTTCATCCTCAACATGACCTGCTCTAATGCTCAATCTATGAAACTCCTCTGTGTAATCCAAGACATCCATTTCTTTTTGTTTTAGGTTTTGCAACTTCCTAAATTTTTGAATTGCATGGTCACCGGGCAAGAATTGAATCTTGATTTTGGGCACCATTCTATCCAATGAATTGATTTTGGATTTTTTCTTCTTCACTCTCTCTTCCTATACATAATTCCACCAGGTTAGGGTATGGCCTTTCAACTTTGTTTTGGAAAACTTCACCCTTTGGTCATTTGTTACCTCTTCATATTCAAAATAGTTGTCAAGTGCATTAATCCAACCTAGCAACCCTCAACATTTATTTATATAAATGTCTTGGGATCCCGGCTCTTTATAAATGGGATCACTCGCGAGTTTCGTCCTCGCCTCTTCCTCTGGGTGCTCCGCAAAATGCCGGTGACTTTCCTTGTTGAACGTTTCAAGTCATTTTAGAAACAAAGGCTTCCGCAAGAGATAACATAAATGTTCGTACCCTGTGACTTGCGCTTGGAGCCTCTTGTTCCCTCCAGGATTCCGTTACTCCTCAAATGACTTAAAGCTACGCTTAGGTACCAATTTTGTGGTGGGGTGAAGTTTACGCAAATTCAATTAAATTCCAACAAGGTTTTACCGGCAGGCCTAGCGTATTCAGTTTATTCGGTTTTTATACGCAGGTCACCAAACAGTGATTTGATCATAAGCACAAAGTAGCTGGAAGCCCACAAAAGATACCCATTCCTGATGCCATTGCCTTCTTCAACATATCAAGTTTTTGGTAGGGTTTTTATAACGGCACTCACCATTTTGCTTCGCTGCTTGCACAGGCCCTAAATTGGCTTCATTTTCCGAAAACAACTATGGCGATTCAAATTACCGACCTAAACTTGCATTTCAATGCTCTTACAGTCATACATAGGGTTTAGGATCATTGCTGTCAAATTGACCCCAATCTTCTAACACCGTCAGAAGACTATCGCGCACCTCCAAGCAATAAATTGGAAGGCTGGCTGCGACTGGAATACGGTCGGCACCTCGCCTGCAAAATCTACAAACCTAAAAAACATGAAAAGGCCGCACAAAATAACCGAACCACTTGTTGGTGCCACTTTCCGTGGAATGGTTCAATGAAAATCCATTTCTTTAGTCAGGCCTCTTGGCAGGGGTTTGCTTTTCACTAAAACCGATTTAAGCTTCTAAAATCCATTCAAACCTTGAAGTCAGTTCAAAGTCAAGACCGAAAATTAGTTATCACCATCAGACTCAATGCTTTGGAATCAGAGCCAGCATGGGTACAAAGCTGTACAAATCTCTATAGTAGCAAATTTACTCAAGAAATTGTAGAAAAATAGAAGTTTCTTTATTGTTTGATCACAAAACTATCTCCAAAAGTATGCATCAAGCCTTTCAAAGAATATTTAAACATTTCCAACTCAAAACCAATGGTTTCAACTGCTTTTGAATGACTTGACCGTTCACCTCCCAAATACATCCAAAATTACAAAGTTGCATTGCAACTTTTGCAACATTTGCAAAAACTTGATAAATTTATCTAAAACTGACCCTATATGACTCATTACATTGAAAATGGTCTAAATAGACCTTATTACATCCAAAATCATGACTAAACCACAAAAACCCAACATTAGACCAAATTTGCAACATTTGACTAGGTGCCCCTGCACCATAGTAGTATATTCATTGATAGATCTTATAAACATAAATTTATTAGATTTTTTAATTCAAATGTTGTTTATCCTATGCGATTAATGCTTAGAAAAAAACTTTAGAAAATAGACTAGATTGATCAAGTTCCTAAAGATAGGTATATTTTGGATATTAATTGGTTGGAGCATTTGGATGAGGTAGATGTTGTGATGGATAAAAATGAATTGAAATATTGAAAGGATTTTGAAGTTTTAAAGTATTTGGCTGATAATTATTGGGATGATTTAGATGACATGGATTTGGGTGATTAGGGAAATTTCTTTAGAATGATGTTTCCCTAGCTAATGTTTGGATAGGGATGGCTTACGAACAATGAGATAGATAGTACTAGCATGGCCTCAATTGAAGGGATCTTGGTTATCCATGGTTGGGTATGAAGAATCTAAGGTAAGATTTCCCATAAGGCTCTTATCAATGGTGTCTTGGTCAATGCTACCATCATCACATGGATCATATTAAGTTTGTTTGACAAGACTATCATCATATTCATAAGCATATTTTGGTTGTTCACAAGGCTATCCTCATCATCATTATTTTCAAAGGTGTTTTGAGATTGGTTTTAATGCAAAGAATTATAGGAGTAAAATGGATACATCATCAGCTTTAACACCCAGTTTAATATTCTAATTCGATGAGTTAGGTTTTGTGATTTGAATTTTAAGATTAATTTTATTACATTAGGATGGTCTTCAGGATTCAAATTGATTTAGGATTGCCAGATGACTTCAGGTATAAAGGATGGCACTAGCGGATTAAGGTAATTGACATTCTACGAGGATTTTTTTAGATTGTATGTGTGATTCTGGTTGTTTCGATTCCCAATTGCGATTGATGAAAGTGATTTGAGGATTAGTGAATTGGATTTGGTTTGTGATTCAAGATAATGGATCCAGGGACTTATTATGAAGTACCTTAGGTAGATTTTAGGATCATTTTGGGAATTATGGATTTGATGATAGGTACTTTGGGGGACTACATTTATAACCATGAGAACTTTCGTATTATATGGGACTTTGAGATGAATTGAATCATGTTGGATGTGGATAAAGTTAGGTTTGAATTGGATTCTCAAAGCTTTCGAATTCTTAAATGGTCTAAACTTTGGATCTTAATATGTTTTGTGGCCATGGATTTTGAATTCATGGATAATTATAGAGGTTTGGTAGTCGTTGGATTTGTTCCCTGGATGATTCAATGTTCCCTAAATCAAAGTGCACCTAAGGTAATAAAGGATGGCCTCGAAGATGTGGGGTTTGTATTATGATGGTTGCTATGGGATGGATAAGATGGAATTGTTTGATGTCCAAGGATGTACTAAGGCTCATACGTTTGGATGAGATTGGATGATCAAGGATGTAGGATGTGGATTAATTTGGATAATGGATGTGGTCTTGTATTTTTGGGATTAGGTTGGACTAGGTGTGTTGAGGATGAACCAAATTTTTGGGAGTTGAATTGGAGAGTGGATATGGCTAAGGTCTGAGGACCTAACCAGTTCAGAGTTGGTTTCATGAATTAGGGGGTTTAAAGGTGTAAGTTAATCATAGGCATTTTCAAGGATGAATGAATGTTCATGAAAGGGACAGGTTTGGGTTTGGATGGCTAAATAGTTTGATTTAATAGAGGGGGAATGGGATTCGTTTAGTTGGCTTGGGAATGGATTACTAAAAGGTTTGGTTGGAATTAAATTTGCGGTTGAAATTTATAAGGTTTGGATCAAAGTATTAATGTTTAGGCATCAGGAGTTTGTTTTGAGTGATAAGGTATGAATTAAGGTTAGGGAAGTTCTGAATTTGGTTTTGACTAGAAAAGTAAGGCTATGAGTATGGATGGAAGAATGGAGTAATTTAGGTTAAATATTTATGGGATGGACCTAAGTTGGACTTTGAATTATTCTTAAGAATACCATTTGGATGTGTGTTTTCTTAAGGAAATGGTAGTATTTTTGCAAAAAGGTTGCCTTAATTTTAAAGGTTACAAATAAGAATGCACATAACATAGCAGTAAACAATAGAAGACATAATAATGAGCCTATTTATTATCCACGGGTGTGTGCATGGGCATGAGCCCACCAATATACCTTGTCTTGGAATAATGTATAGGGGCATATGATGGGGCACTAACCATTTTTTGTCACCTAGGATTTTCAAAAAGAAGCAACAAGAGAGTATATGTATCCTATACATTTGTTTCAATGGGTACATGGTGAGTAAATTATTTAGGTAATGTTCATTTGGTGCATCATACTCAAGCATGGTTGAAGGTCTTAAGCTAGGATGAAGAAAGGATTTATAAGAGAATCTCTAATATACCACAAGGGTACATGGGGACTAATTTAAGAAATGGAGAAATGATGTGTCTAAGGCTTGGTGTAAGAGGGAAACCATCTCTCTTCCATTACAATCCCAAGGCATAAAGTCCTTGGGTGCTTAATAGAAATGATTTTTTATTTCCTAATAGGTGTGTCATGCAGTGAGGTTTACTTTCAGCTTCATTTCTCTCAATGTGAAATAAACATATCAATTAAGCCATTTCCTACATAATCTTATGAGAGAAAAAAACATCTGTAAAATATTATAAAATAACCATGATACAACAATCAACAACATACTAGAATGTTACACAAGATATACCTTGGGAAAACCCTTAAGAGGGAAAATATAACCTTCAAAACCATCCACACTCAATGTATTATTCAACAATGAAGCATTACAATATACTTACATAGTCTCCATGAATACTTATGAAAAATTAAGCTCATCCAATGCATCCTCTATGTGTCTAAACATGTAACCACACATCCCATGCCATGATTCACATATGCACTCAACAAGAGAGCTCAATACAAAAGACAACCAAACCAATTCAACCAACTAGCCAACAAGCCAACCCTAACCACTAAATATGTGTTTTCTAACTAAATTTGTGTTTTATTTTGTAGATTTAAGCTCACATGAAACAACCAAGTGGTATAGATAAAATCATATGTGCACAAAACCATTAACTCCAACATTTACTTTTTGGTATAATTTTTTTCAATATTAAATATTTTTCCAATGTGTGCATCCCACATATAAAATATCTAACTAATGCCACATGTAACTTCATAAGTGGACCCAAAAAAATATTTAATGTGGCTAGGGTTGTCTTGTTGGCTAGTTTGTTGAGTTACATATTTAAAGATATACCACAAATAAATATTTATTTTATATATAACTAAAATAAAAATATTTGCAAGGTGTACAACAAGTCATTTTCTTGACATATACCCCATTGGAATGCTAGGGTTGGGGTTATCCCCTAGGGTGATGGAAAAAAGAAGTTAACACTTATTTTTTATTTTCAAGATCAACCTAAGTGTGAAAGGAGAGTATATGCAAGTGTAACTTTGAAATTAAGAAAAAAACATAATTTTTTAGTCCAAGTCGAAATGTGTGATTAATTTTAATCCTCAAAATTAAATGTGATCAAGCAAGAAAAGAAGCTAAAGCACACACAAAAAAAAAGGTTTATATAAAAATATTCTTCAAAAATCCTACTAAACCACAAGATTAGTAGTTTATAAGCATATTCTTTGGCTAGCCTAATTTCCTACAAGTTTTCAAATTATGAGCATGAGATGATAAGAAAAAAGACAATCCAAGTAACACATGAGATTATTAGCACAATGATAATGGATATAAATTAATAAAATCATATGAGCATAAAGATATTGAAGAAAAAGTGCTAAAAGAGTGGATCATTGGTTGTGCTTACACCTTGAAACATATAATTGCCAAGTTACATTGAACTCTTCTACTATTTAATAATTAAAATGGTTGTACCATTGTAGATCCTAAATATCCAAATAAAAAACTAAATGTTAGATTTGAATTTGGATTTAAAATTAAATTGTTGAAACGTATGTAAAGGGTCCAAAATACAACTAGCCATATGAACTCTTTATATATAGTGGATGTATATAGAGACACAAATCCTAGCTTAATCTAAATGTTGATTCCTCTAAAATTTAAGCATTTACAAAACATAAGTAGAGATGTTAAATTGAAATGACCTAGGTATTTAAAAATAGAATACTTACATTTTTGAGAGTTTGGTGAGATGTTTCAATAGAAGAAGCGGAGGTGGTTCCACTTGGGATTGAATATCCTTAGTCAAAGGTTTTGAGTACTAGTTACAAAGATCTCACCCACAAAAATTAATGACAAACTAGAACTAAGATTGATGTTCTCGATATTTCAATAGAAATGTGGAAATTTTTTCAAGGTTAGATCTTCCCATTCATCCATTTCAAAGAGTTAGAAAATGTGATCAATAATGGAGGAATGCTAATTAAATTATATGTCTGATAACTCTTTTATCCAATGTAAAGGGAAAGTTTGAAATTGTACCCACCATTCAATGTTGCATTATTTTATGTTTCTATTTTAGCATATTCTATAGAATCAAACAAGTCTAAGGGGACAAAAATGGAGGATTAAGATGGAGTACTGATATATAATGATGAGGAAGCCTAGATTGTTCAAGTTGTAAACAAGAAAAAAATTCTAATTAAGTGATCTTTTGAATCTAGTAATGGGTTTCTTGTCATCTATTATGAACAACATATAATATTAAGGGACAAATTGGTGGACATAAAATGGGGATATGCTATATTGGATGAAGGGCATCACATGAGAAAATAACACTCACAAAGGATCCCTAGTTGGGATTTTCATAAGAGAGACCACAATTCGACACACAACAATGCAAGCACTTCACCAAAGATAATCTCACATCCCCTAAAAAAGAAACAAAGGGAGTTCTAAAAAAATATGAAACACTATTCATTGCATGCATGGTCTTTGTAGGAGGTAAACAAAGAAAATCATGTGGAATGTGACCTTATGATTGATAATATCCAAGCTAACAAATATCAACTATCAAAGCATTTTAAATATAATGTGTAAACTGTTAGTAGCTATGTGTATCCAATTAGATGGTCAAACATAACACTCAAGAATGAAGAAAACATGTATTAATTCGAATAATAGTTAGTATTTTGTGCACCATTCCAAATGCATTGTGTGAGTAAAACTAATTAATATGAAATAACAATTAGATAATTCAAATTTTGGTATAAGAAATTGGGCCTACAAAAAATGATATGATGTGGGGAAGGAAAACTCCCGACCACCAATTTATTCCATACTAATACAACAATAATGAGTAATTGTGAAACTACAATATTATTGCATATTGGCATTGGACACTAGCTTGGATAAATAAAAATTAAATGATGAGTAGCTGAGAAACTATAATGGCCTTACCAATTGCAAAAGTGAGGAATAGAAATCTAAATCTATAATGAATTAAAAAATTTGAGAATAAAAGGCATAAAAATAGAAACCAACTTCTTTGAAAAGCATGTAGTTGGCAAGTGACAACCAAAAACCATAGTTAATTAAATTTTAGTTGTCCAAATAGATGAAGTAGAGGCACAAAGGCATCAACTAGTGCTTAATATCCCATGGGTAGATCAATTCAAGCTATAGACATATATTAGTCCAATATCAAGTGTGACATTCCAATCCTTAAGGGACAATTAAACCTAAGTGTCTTTGTAGATTGGGTGTGAGTAAGTTATTTCTTTTAGTATTGTGACAAGGATTTGTTCTAATTTGTGGACCAAAAATTTGGATTTTGTGGTGGCAACCTATGTCACATGGTAGATACTGTACGATTGCATTAACAACCATACCAATGTAGTGGTAAACCTTTCTCAAAGAGACTTCAAATATTTGAAGGTCATGCATGTTGGCTTATAAATTGTCATTGTATTTATAGATCTAGAATTTGAAGTATTTGTAGAGAGAAAGTGAAACCAAAATTGTAACTTTGGAAAGAAAATTTGTAAGAGCTACTTGGGAATTTTTCTCAATCACATTCTTCTTTGGTGTATTTTAACCATACATGCAATCTACAAAGATTAGGGGTGTGATCTTATGTGTAGAAAGTGAAGATAAATAAAATATTATTGGAATTTCCTATAATCTTTTTGCCACTATAAGGATGCAATGGTGAATACAAGAACTAAGGGTTATGAAACTTGCTAATAATGCCAATTGTTGTTTGGTAAATGGGTGAGAGGTTACGAGTTCACAAGAAGTAATTGTGGTGACAATAAAGAAGTAACATAGGATATGGACGAAAGTTGTAAGAATTGGAAAATAGGAGGTTTTAGTAAACTCATGGGAGGGGGAATTTCCAAAAATAATATTACAAATGTAGACAAGAAATTATAAAAGATTTCCCGAAATAGCATATTTGGCATGTAGATATATCCATTCATGATTGCCTTAGCACTTATGTTAACATAAAATTTAAAGAAATCTATGAAACGTACACATACAAAAACTAAGCAAGTTGGGGTTACTTGGCATCTTGACAATGGGTAGAAAGCTAAAGATTTGGTTAAATATAAATTAAAACATGTTAAAAGTGTTGGCACTTAAAACAAGTATGTAACATGAAGTAAAACTTGCTATGTAAGGAATTACCACAATAAAAAGAATTTAACATTTACAATTTGGTCTCTATCATAGTAGAAACTACATTAGGCATTATACAATAACTAAAGACAAAATTGCAATGGGACAAATAAAATTGTCACATTAGACCTAATCATTCATGTTCACATCTTCAAACATACTAAAGATGAAAAAAAGAGTGGTTAATCACATAATTTATAATAGAAATCTAATTCTAAATTCTAAAATTTAATTGTAAATATATTAGACAAACAAAGCTAGGTGAACATCTTGCCCTCTTTTTATTTATGTCTTTCTTTCTCTCTCTCATATATATATATATATATATATATATATAGTATTATTTTTTATTTAATTAGATCTTAGGTATTTACTTACATTAATATTTTAGCATTTGCATTGACATTATATTAACTAGACATTATGCATTAGTGTATCTTTTGCCTTTTAATCTTGTAAATTAGAATTAGGAATTTGATTTGATCAAGAAAATTCAAGCTTCACTCTTTTTACAATAAATCTCTAAAGACATTTCTAAAAATTATATTAACCCCAAAATAAATATCATTTGTATGTGTGAAGATTTTAATATTCTATAAAAATTAAAATATAACAAATATAATTATGTCACATAAGACTTTATAAAAAATTGATCACAGGAATTCAATTCTAAATTTTATAATCTAATTCATATTGACCTCTTCTCATTTATGTATCAACTCTATATATATCTAAAATTGTTTATTACATTATTTATTTCATTTAATTAGACCGTAGATATTTACTTACTCATAAACCATGCTTTGAACAATACACTTTAATCAATAAAGTCGCTTACGGACATAAAAATAAAATACAATACCCAGAAAACATTGGCATCGAGAAATTGTGAGCTCTTTCCATGCTGAACGAGTGAAAGGAAAGAGAAATTAGGGTTCAGTTCAGTTAAGAAGAAATTTGAGGGCGTAGATCACCCTCTGCTACCAACATCAGCATGAAATGCCGACTCATAATCTTGAAACAGGTAACCTCTACTACCCACTTTTTTTATTTCTCTTCATTCTTCCTACGCCCTCTATCTTCCTCGGCAAACAACCACAACCCCCAACACACTGACAAGTTTTTACAATTGAATAAATCCATTAAGGCCCTCTGTAAATCGGGAAACACAAACAAAGCGTGGGACCTCTTCCATTCAGCCATTACTAAACGCCTTCCTCTCACTGTTGTAACCTTCAATGTGCTTTTGGACGGTCTTGGGAATGACGGCGATCTCCGTAGAATTTACTTTCTCCTTGCTGAAATGGAAGAGATGGGCATCCATCCAGATGTCATCACTTACAATACCCTCATAAAAACTTTGTGTACACGGGATCTATTTGAGGAAGTACACGAGCTCTTGCACAAAATGAGGAATACCCATTGTTTTCCCGACATTTTTACCTACAACACCCTAATAAATGCTCTCTGCAAGAAAGGTAGGATGGATGAAGCTTTAGTATTGGTAGCACAAGTGATACAAGATGGCCTCTTTAAAGATACTATTTCATACAGTTCCCTAGTTAATGGTCTTTGCAAGATTGATAAGAAAGATGAAGCTCAAAAGTTGTTTAAAGAGATGGTAAGAAAAGGTCACTCTCCTAATGTGGTTACGTACAACTATGTGATTGCTGGTTTCTGTCAGAGTAACAGGGCAAAGGAGGCATTCATACTTTTTTCTCAAATGGAAGACAGGGGATGTCTTCCTGATGTGGTAACATATAATATTCTGATATGTGCATTCTGTAGGACAGGAGACATGAGAATAGCATTTCAAATGTTAGAAAAAATGAGAGTAAAGGGTTTGAAACCTGATGAAGTGACATGCAACACAATCATTGACGGTCTGTGTAAAGCAGGTGATCTTGCTAGCGCACATCTACTCATGAATAAGATAGTTGATGAAGGCATGACTCCTAATGTAATGGCTTATAACTCTTTGATTAATGGTCATTGCAAAACTGGTGAAATGGATGAGGCTTTAAAGCTTTTTAAAAGCATGGAAATGATTGGTGTTATTCCAAATATTGTAACCTATTCCGTGCTAATTAATGGTCATTGTAAAACTGGTAAAATGGATGAGGCTTTAAAGCTTTTTAAAAGCATGGAAATGATTGGTGTTATTCCAAATATTGTAACCTATTCCGTGCTAATTAATGGTCATTGTAAAACTGGTAAAATGGATGAGGCTTTAAAGCTTTTTAAAAGCATGGAAATGGTCGGTATTACTTCAAATGTTGTAACATATAACATGCTAATTGACACATTATGCAAAGAAGACAAACTTGATATTGCTTTGTCAATGTTAGATGAAATGAGAGCAAGAGATTTGGTTCCAAATGATGTCACATACAACACATTATTTTGTGGTTTTCGCAAAAGACGGGACTTGGAAAAAACCTTATTTTTGATGGATCAAATGCAGAAGCAAGGCTGTGCTCCAAGTGATAGGACTGTTAAGATACTCTGCTGGCTGATTGATGTTGGAGAAATAGAAAAATTAAAAGACTTTGCAAATAACAATGCTTTTATTATTTCTAAGCGATCATAGTTCTCATACCTTGCGAGTGACAGATTGTTGAAGTCACTCCTGTATATTTCTTTCTCAATGTATGAAGTTGCCTCATCAATTTGAGGGTCTTTTTAATGATTGGTGGACAATGTTATTTAGTGGACAGTTCTTTTCTGTCAAAAGACTTCATTTTATTCAATGGTTGCACTGACATGTAATTTTAACACTGCACTTCTAAATATGATTAAATCTTTTCATACCTTTATATATTATGAATTCTTATATAGAGAATTTTTTACGTTTCTGTTGCAGCTTGTATCATAGTTCATAATTGGGCATATCTGGAGAGATCCTGCGCATTCATAATCAAACAAGAAACTGAATAAAGCCCAAAAGCCCTGATTTCCACATGACGATGGTGAATTTGTCATGACGATGGTGAATTTTCTGTGTATTTGCCTGATGCCATTATGAAGTATATTAGGGCAAATTAAATGAGTACAGCTCTTGTATAGAATTACAGCTTGTTCAATATTTTTATCATAGTTCATAATTGGGCATATCTGGAGAGATCCTGCGCATTCATAATCAAACAAGAAACTGAATAAAGCCCAAAAACCCTGATTTCCACATGACGATGGTGAATTTGTCATAACGATAGTGAATTGTTGACGGTGAATTTTCCGTGTATTTACCTGATGCCATTATGAAGTATATTAGGGCAAATTAAATGAGTACAGCTCTTGTATAGAATTACAGCTTGTTCAATATTTTTATCATAGTTCATAATTGGACATATCTGGAGAGATCCTGCGCATGCATAATCAAACAAGAAACTGAATAAAGCCCAAAAGCTCTGACTTGCTATGGTGTGATGTCTTTAATTACACCAGTTTTGCACACCTTCATTTTCTGCACAGTGGATTTTATTTGGTAGGGCATGTGATTATTCAATCATGGTTAGAAAATCTGGAATTAAAATTTGTTTGGCCAGAAGTCAGCAAATAATTTTTTTATACAAATTACAAAATAAATTTAAATAATGCATGAACACATAAAGAGTGAATATAGAGATCATGAGGGACATTACTGAAAACTGGGTTTGACTTGGCAAACAAGTATAAATGGATTTTATTCAGAGACTAAATACTGCTGGAAAAAATTATAGAACAGGGAAAAAATTGGTTTTTTCTTTGGGCTAATTCAAGTCAAATGAAGAGTAAAAATTTTATATTCAATTTGGTCTATCCTAAAAAGAGGTATGTTTAATGTTTGAAAATCAATATAGGCCTCTAGAGGTGGCAATTAAGGTCTTTGAGGTCACAAGGATCTTCATCACATATATCATTATTCGTAATTTTGTTTTTAACAAATGTCAATAAATTCTTTCAATATCTTAACAAACAATTCATATTGCTAAGAACTTGTTGGTGAAGATGAATACAACCAAAAACATAAAAAGTTAGGGTTTTATCATGGGTTTGCAAATATTTTTGGTGGTGGAGTTTGCAAAAAAAATTGTGAAAAGCTCACAAGTTGCATGCAAGTGTCATTGAGAAACTTGAAAGTCCCCTTATAGGACTTGGCACACAAGTATGTTGAAGTTACTTGCCATGCAAAAAATATCATGAATTCTTGTCAAGATTGCAAACTATGATCCCAACTTTGAGGGCTAGGGTTGCCACATTTCTAAAGTCGCTACATAATCCTTTGTCAATTTGGGCAACTTTTTAACAAAATGTTTACAATAATAGGATTGTGTTGACTTAACAATCACTAGAGGCAAGCACCATTACAACACTAATGCAAGTTGGCATAGCACAAGTAGGGATTTGGAAAAATTAATTAAGCTTTTGATCACTATTGTCATGATTGGGTTGCATTAACTAAAGAATTGGAAGAAGCAACATAAAATCAAGAGATAGAAAGACTTAAAGCCTTAATAATTAGTAGAAACGACCCAAGAAATTAAGCAAAAGAATTGATAGCTTTCAAAGGTAAATATCAATACTAGAATATTGGTATTTGGTCTAATAGGAGTGTTCATTCCACATCACTAGGAGAGATCAATGAAGGCGACATAAAAGTCCCAACTATATTTATGGCATCATTACTATCCCTCTTTCAACTCATGTCAAGGAGAGATCCATTATATTTCTTTTCAAATAAATTATGTAAGATATACAAGGGGTATTGAAGACACCATGATTTTTTTTTAGCTTGTATCAAGGCCAGTAATGACTCAAAAGAGTAAGTTTTGAAAGGAAAAATCAAAGAAAGGATGACTCTGTTAAATTTAGTGATCAGATTTAATGCACAGAAAATTAATTCAAAACCAGACACAATAACACATCAGATACCCTGGGAAAACCCTCCTCCTGAGGGAGAAAAACTCAGCAACAAAGATCTCTCTTATATATAAATAATGGCAACAATTCTCTTTACAATGAGGCCAATCATAAGGCCAATATTCAGCACCTACACTAGAAGCAATGACAGATAATGATCTGCAATTCCTTGATATCTAAATCTGTCCTTGAAGAAATTCACAATCTGCTCTTGATGAAATTCGTACTTGAATGAAGGAATGAATTGAACTTGCTTGATGATCCAAAGGAGTGAAATGATCTTCTATATATACATATTGATAGAGAGGTCACACCTCTTCAAGAGATAGGTCGGTCATCATAAAAAATATAATTACAAATAATAAATGCTAATTTCAAGGAAGGTCGGCCCAAGAGGAAATTACATTGTTGCCATGTGAAGCGCCCCTTCACATTAATTATCACATATAAATAAATAGCCGATAGGCTATATGAATTTATGTCTTCACTCGTGGCTGGAAGGATGAGCCCGAAGCTGCCATAACATTAACACTCCCTCTCAGCTAGGGAGAGAACTTCCAGCTACACAAGACATATCACCTCAACGTGATGTCTACCACATTGGCTACAACCAAATGTGAAAAGAAGAATATCACCTCATCGTGATATTAGATATCGCCTCAACACGATATCAACCATAATGGCTACAACCATACTATGGTGTGTACAAGTGTTCATCACTTGCGTGATGTTGTCACCTCAACGACATTCACAAGTACAAGATGTGTCATGGAGTCTCACACATGACATCCACCATGGCTCTCAGAGGGTGGAAACAAGGGCTTTCACCTCAAATCTCTCTCAAAGAGAAATGCATTAACAAGGGCTTGCACCTCAAATTCCTCCGCTCAGAAGAAAATGCATTACCAAGGGCTTGCACCTCAAATTCCTCCGTCTTAGAGGAAAATGCATTAACAAGGGCTTGCACCTCAAATTCCTCCGTCTCAAGGAAAATGCATTAACAATGGATTTCACCTCGAACTTCTCTCACAGAGAACTCATTAAACATGTGCACCGGACTCTTTCTCATTAAGGATTCTCCACCATACCAAGCTTATCTCGAAAGTACACAAACTTGATTCTGGAGAGAGGCTTGGTGAGAATGTCTTCCGTTAGCTCATCAGTGCTGATATACCTCAACTGTATAGCCTTCCACAGTACCATATCTCTAATATAGTGGAACTTGATCTCATATGCTTGGTTTTGTCATGGAACACAAGATTGACAAATAGCTTCACGCAACTCTGATTATCATAATGAATGATAGTAGGCTCCATTGATTTCCCAAATAATCCTGCAAGGAGCTTACGAAGCCACACTGCTTCCTGAGCTACCATACAAGCTGCAATATACTCTGCCTCGGTTGTACTCAATGCTACAAAAGACTGCTTCCTGCTACACCAGGGAGTCATCGCAGACCTCAACTAAAACAACATCCAGAGGTGCTCTTCCGATCAGCAACACAACCATCTTCTTTAGGTTCAGTAGGATCCCTCTGAATCTTTAAGTACTTGCATCAACCTTTTGACCTCATCTTCCAAGATTGCCTGCAATGCTTGCCTTGGATAAATGTTTTCCAATGCACATCTTTGGTACTGTAGAGGGTTCAAGGTAGACCTCCTCGACCTCATAGCAGATCACTCTATTCTGAATAGGTTTGCGGGGCTACCAATATCAAATCCAGATGACAGTCTTTGAGCAATTCTGATCTCAGCAGCTGAAGGGATCCTCTAAGGATTTAGCACCTAGCCTTGCAATACAGTAATCTTCACTTCTTCTCAGTGAGTTACAAAACTCCCTCTTGATTCCTACTTCAAAGATTGCAAAGAAGACTTCTGGAAGTGAACTCCCTCTAACCACCAGCTCAATTCCATGGCTGCAAGTTGTGACTTCACGCTTGATCATTTCTTTGGTTGGCATGACTTCCTCATAAGATGCCTCAAGCTTTTCATCGCTAAGCAATCTCTCATCATCTTCCTGCTTCTAGCTGTTCACAAAGAATTTTAGAGAGAGATTACTAACAGTTTATAACTATCTAAAGAAATATCAAGACTAGAATCATACAAGGTTTACTATCTCAGGTTATAGCATGAACACATAAGAATTTATGAATATGATATTGATGTGACCAATCACCATCGAACTTTCAATTCTCTTTTTATTTCAAAGTCACACTCAGAAATCTTCACAACCAACATGAAAAGACTAGCAATAAATGAAGTCTTCAAAGGATCTTACGGAAGCCACTATCTCTCTTTACTAATTACAAGATCCAAATAAAAGATATAACTTAACAAACAAAGAATACTTATCTCTTTAAATATTCTAATGGATGCAAGATACGCTGCTCTTGAGCATAGAATAGCACACAACTTTTACGGCTTGAACACAAGCCCATGACTTAGAATAGAAATTCCCTAGAATCCTTCTGAGGAGAGAACTTATTCATATCCGCAAATGAAGCATGCTGATTAGGCCTGGTTGGGCAATCCTTTGCATAGTGACCAAACTTGTCACAACGAAAGCATTGGACTTGGGAGAGGTCCTACTTCTTCTTGAATGTGGGAGCACCATCTGACCCTTTATCTCTATTCCTCTTGAAGTATCTTTTCTTTCCTCTTTTTCCTTTCATCTTCGATAATTGAGCAGAAAGAACATGAATTTCTTCATTTGTAGAGCTTTGACCAATACCTCTCGCAGCCAAACTAGACTCTTCTTGAATACAGTCTGCCCTCAAACGATCAAACTTGGGAAGTTTCGATCTTGTGTTGATTCCTTGAATGTAAGACTCCCAAGATGAAGGAAGACCATTAAGAGCCAACATGGTCAAATCCTTGTCATCAAGAATATGACCAATGGTAGAGAGATGATCTCTCAATTTGGAAATCTTCATGAAGTAGGTGATGAAAAATTCTCCTACCATCTTAACATGATGAAGTTGTTGCTTCAAGGCAAGTGCCTGGCTGGTGTTGTTGATTTCGTACATTTCCTCCAATGTCTTGAACATCTCCCTTGCAGTCTTCAACTTGGAGACAATTGGAACAATGTGATCCTTGACGGAATCAACCAACAACTTATTCGCCTTGATGTCTTTCTTCTTCCATTGCAACTTCTCTTCCTCCTCTTTAGGTTCGGGAACTTTGGTCTCCAAAAAATCTGCCAAATCATTCTCCTCCAATGTGAGCATGATTCTAAACCTCCATGAAGTGTAGTTTGATGCTCCCTCAAGTCTATCTTCGATCTTCAATTCGTTCACCATCTTGATTGATGTAGAGATAGACAAAGAATTAAGATGAAGAGAAAAGAGTATCGCTGTAAATCTGATCACAATCTTCTCAAACCCGCTCTGATACCATGTTAAATTTAGTGATCAGATTTAATGCACAGAAAATTAATTCAAATCAGACACAATAACACATTAGATACCCTGGGAAAACCCTCCTCTTGAGGGAGAAAAACCCAGCAACAAAGATCTCTCTTATATATAAATAATGGCAACAATTCTCTTTACAATGAGGCCAATCACAAGGCCAATATTCAGCACCTACACTAGAAGCAATGACAGATAATGATTTGCACTTCCTTGATATCTAAATCTGTCCTTGAAGAAATTCGCAATCTGCTCTTGATGAAATTCACACTTGAATGAAGGAATGAATTGAACTTGCTTGATGATCCAAAGGAGTGAAATGATCTTCTATATATACATATTGATAGAGAGGTCGCACCTCTTCAAGAGATAGGTCAGCCATCATAAAAAATATAATTACAAATAATAAATGCTAATTTCAAGGAAGGTCGGCCCAAGAGGAAATTACATTGTTGCCATGTGAAGTGCCCCTTCACATTAATTATCACATATAAATAAATAGCCGATAGGCTATATGAATTTATGTCTTCACTCGTGGCTGGAAGGATGAGCCCGAAGCTGCCATAACATTAACAGACTCTCATTAAAAAATAAATTTAGAAAATAAATTAAGTCTTGATAATCCATATAAAAGTTCTTTTATTTATTTTGTGTGAAGAATATATCAAAATGCAAATGTTATAACAAGATTTGTATGGTACTCAATATTACATTAAATTCTATTTTTAATTTCAAGGGTTTAACCTAAAAAGATGTTTTCTTATTTTACTTCAAAATTTGGATAAGTCCAATCTTTATACAAGGGATAAATAAATAGTTTACTAATGTGTAGAATACCTAAGAATAAATTTGGTTATCTTTTTTCCTTTTCAATCAACGATATAATTAATATAGAAAGGCATTCTACAATGGCATAAGATACTATAACCAAATTTTATTTAAAATTAAAAAGTAAAAAGTAAAAATTAAAAATTAAAAATTAAAAATTAAAACTATAGCATAGTTTAAAGTAAATCTTAAGTAAAATAAAACAACTCTTAAGAAAATAAAATAACACTTAAGTAAATAAGAATAGCTCTTCAAATAAAAATAAAGCAAACAATGTAAATAAAATGAAATATTTTCACAAAGATTAGATCTCTATTCTCAATAGGAGCTAGGAGAGTTTTCATACTAGAGGCATAGGATACAATCAAAAGGTGTGGATCGAAATCAGGTAACTACTTAGCTGATGTCATTTCATTATTGAGGAGCCGCTTACATAGAAATTCTTTGTTGGAACAAGAGTTGCCTACCCAAAGCAAGAACCTTCACTCATACAACTCTTCAAAAGTACTTACAATGGACAAGTTTTAGAGGATCAACTATAAAGGTTCCTAAAGGTGTATAATGTTCAAAATTGATGGAGAATATGTGGATCACCTACTTGTTGGTTCTCCTTTCATAGTCAAATGTTGGTAGTAGCTTTAAGTGAAACTAGGTTGGTCTAGCACTATCTTGAGTGATGTGCTAGAAATCTTTATCTCTTGGCCTATCATCCAAAGATCAACCATTTTTTAGGCATATGGACCATCAACCCCTCCATTGTGTGTAAAATTTGGAAAGAAAGAAATATGCACTTTCTAGAAAAGGGAGTTATTTAAGGACTTATTTATGATTAAACTCAAAAATGCAATTGAGGAAGTTGTTAACAACAAGGTTCCTTTTTAATCCATGAAAAATAAATCAGTTAATTTCTAAGATAATGAGCTCCTAAATAAATGGAATGGGTGTAAAGGTCTCCTTATTGATAGGTTTTCAAGAGCCAATTCTTTGTCAAATCCTAAGACTAACATAAAATGAACCTTGTTGTCTATAGGCTAGTGTAAACTAAACTTCAATGGTGCCTCTAGAGAAAATTTAAGCCTTTCAAGGGTAGGTTGTATGATTCAAGATCATGATGATGTTGGGAAAAGTGAAATGTAAAATATGGTGCATCTTAGAGATGTGGATTTTGCAATGTGTTAGACATTCTTAGGAACACTTTATGTTATATGTGACATTACAAGAAATATTTAATATGGGTGTAACATTGGGAAAATAATTAATATTGGAAAAACATGCTACCAAATGTTTAATTTGGGGATCATGGTTTAGTGAGCTCATAGTTTTGAGGCACATGGTTTATATAATACCATAGTTGTTTCTTACAAGCTTATTTCTATAAAAGCAAGCACTTTGAGTAATTGTTGTGGTTGGCTTGTTGGCTAAGGTTGGATTGATGATTTCTTGTAGGTTGCATATGTGGCTAGGGGAAGCATGGATTAGGATGTATGGCTACATGGTTCTCTTTTTATTGTTCACATCAAGGAGTGCAACTAGGGTTCTTGATGCTTTAGAATCTTACAATGAGACTTTGCAAGTGTATTGTAATATTGTTCTTGACATAATACATTGAGTTTTGTGGGTACTTTTGAATATTTATGTTTTCCTTAATAGGATTTTTGCAAGGCACATCTAGTGTTACCTTGATGACATGTTTGTTGTTCTTTTGCGTTGTGGAATTTTGAATATTTGTTTTGCATTTTATTTCTCATGATATTAGGTGAAATATATAATATTGCTACACATTTCCTTTTATTTGGTATGAAAGCATTGTTATTAGGTTGCGTAAGAGGAAACATATTTTTGTTGTTAACCCTTGGTATGAGTGAAAACTTGTGTATATTTGAATCAATAGTATTGTAGGAAAATGAAGATATTTAAAAAGGTTTGAGTTATGTTCAAGATTTGGGTTGTCATAGATCTAGGGTTTATATATGGAATTGGAAAAAAGGTTTTCGTTTGGGCTTACTTTATGAGGGTTTTAGGGGTGAAGTTTTATACATGACTTGATAGGTTAAAACAAAAATTTCCATTGAGTCTAAAAGACCAAAAACCTATGGATCGAAATAAAACTTGATACCCTTTGCTTTTAGGGACATGAAAGAATATGTAGACATCAAGTTTGCAAAGTCTATACTTTGTCATTGGTAGCAAGTATATTTGCACTTTATATCATTCAAAATATGTTATGGAATATTCTAGCCCTTGCATAGGCCCTACATTTTCATTGTATAGTCACATAAATAAAAATAAATTGGTTGACCAACAATGTATGAACCTATCAACAAAGACATTAATAGGGTTTATGGGTCAAAGCCCTTGGTTCTATAGATGGTGTAGTGGTTTGTCACAACCAACCATAAGGGGCTAAATCCCTAGCAGCTATCTTGGGGTTGCACTATTGGCATGCCACCTCCATCACAATCCTCCACCAAGAAGCCACCATCTCTTTGTTTGGCCTATGCAAATAGTGTGCCACCTTATCCATCCACCCACACATCACCATCTTCAAGCCAAGAGGGCTATTTCGCAACACACATAAATGGAAAATTCCATTTGGAGAGAATAACTTTCTCATAGGATATTATATTTTCATCTTCTTATAGTCAACACAAATCTCTTTCCAAGCATCATGTAGTGTTATTAGTAGGTTTTTAAGATTTTATTGTCATTATAATTTGTTCAGTTTATAAATCAGACCAAAAAGAGCATGGTATCAAGGTTTGTGATTGCAAATGCTCTTGTCAAGCATACACAAAATTCTATAATTCAACTAGAAAATTCAAAATTAGTTGGAATTATTTTTGATGCTATGGATCAATGTGTTTAATAATAACTTTGCACACCTTTTCTTGTAGAGTGGATCTTTAATTGGTAGAGCATGCGATTATCTCAACCATGATTCAAAAAATATGGACATAAATCTAGAAAATAAATTTAAATAACACATGAGACATATAAATGTAAGAGTTCCTATAGAATGCTCTATACCATGCAAGATTTGGTTGAAGATTATAGCCACCCAAGATCTAGGAAATTTTATGAAAGAAAAAGAGAGGTAAGTTATGAGAGAATAATGACTTCTATAAAATGATACACATATACCATGATAAAAAAATTGATTGAGATTACAAAGAGAACCCCTTGGTTATATAGGCCAAGGTGAACATAAGATTGTATAAGATGATGGCCTCTATCTTAGTCTTATGAATTGAGTCATAAAGTGATAACTATTCTATGTGTACCCTAAGTAAAATTAAGTAACTAGTTTGAATAGGACCTAAATCCATTCACACCAACACCCCCCTTAAGTGCAACTTAGGGAGAAGTAGACAAATGCAAATGATGCAAAGATGATGATGGGTCCCAACTACTAGGTCATATTCGGTACACATGTACAAATGAAATCTCTCACAAATAGAGAAAAAGAAAAAACCCACTATGGGATAAAAATCCCCAAAAGATAGAAAATACAAAATACTCCCAAAGAATAATGAAAAGAACAAAAACCCATGCAAAGAAAAATTCACCCCATAAGAGAGAAGAAGAGAGACCATGCAACCCCCCCTCAAACTAGAGTCTCCTACAATGATGGTATGTGCCCAACATTGAATGCTAAAGATAATTCAATCTTGTCGAGCATCATTCCTCCCCTTAGGAAGAAACAAAACCAAGAATATATGCAAGATGTCTTTCCATTCTTGAAAGGAATACAAGGGAAGAAATATGAGGTGTGATGTCTTTCAATTCTACTCAAGTGTCCCCATGTTGATGCCAAAAGTTGTCATAGTCAAACCATGTGTTCCATGTCACGTTGATGAAGATGACAATCCATAATCGAGTAGAGATGATTGTAGAGCGCAATCCACATATAAATATGGGTCCTCCAAATGCATATCAAAGGTCTCCACACAAATGTGAAACTGTAACAAATGATAAGAAAGAGAAGGAAAAAGAGGGTCAAAATAGTCCCTAAAAACATCTAAAGAAGATGATGCAACCTCATACAAAGTAACATCAAAGAGGAGAGGAATATCCTCAATAGTGTCCTTTAATTTTGCAAGATAGGACTCACAAGAAAAACCATACAATGTTTGTCAAGTACTCATCCCAAGTAGTTTTGTCTGGAAGACTATGAATGATTTTCTACACTAAATCACAAGAATTCATCGATGTAGTAACACTATCTTCATTAGAAGCAACAATAAATGAAGGAGATTAAATATCAACACATGTCTCTAGAACCTCAATAGATGAAAAGACACCAAGATTCAGATGACCATATTGTATCTCTTAAAAATTTTCCACACCAGATGTCATAGTGTGTACATTAGCCAAAGGAACAATATGAGAAAACTGTGAGAAGGTGTAGACTCAAGATTGATGATCAACCTCCCCAACTATAACTATATCTCTTCTATGCAAATCCTGAATGATGAAAGAATATAGTGTGAACTCAACACTCTTTCCTACTCCACCATGTGTGATCTAATAGATAGAAAGGATATTGGTTAACAATGAAGGCACACAAAGAACATCATTAAATGCTCTATCATCCATGTCAATAGATCCCTTCTCAGAAATACAGATATATGTGTTGCTATCCATCAAAACATGTGGTGATGAACAAGAATTAAATGAAGAGAACATACTTTGTGATGAATCCATATAATGAGAAGCTCCATAATCCAGTATCCATGTCTCTGACTCAAAATTTTTAACTGCAACCACCTTTATCAAATTTCAAACATTGTAATTTCATATTCATTCCATTCTCAAACATAGCCTTAAATTATTTAAACTTATCTAGAGCTTCTGATTTTTCTTTGAGAAATGTAACCCAAGCCATTCTAGAACAATCATCAATTAATAAGATGAAATACTTGTCGTGCATGAGCTTATAATTCTAGTAGGTACACATAGATATGTATGCACTAACTCCAAGGGAACTGTGGTAGAGTATTCTTTTGTCTTGAATGTTTTCTTTGTTTGTTTTCCAATTTGACATTCTTTGTAGAATGCATTGATAAGATTTGTAATCTTTGGAAAATTTCTTACAACATCAATAGAACTTATCCTCACCAGGCTATGAAAATTGATGTGATCCATTCTTTTATGCCATAGCCAATTTCATTAGTTTGAGACATACAACACTTTGCATCACTACCTTTGAGTCGATAAACATTACCTTTTTTCCTTGTTCCAGTAGCAACCAAAGTACTAGAGCTTCCTTTTTTGATTTCACAACCACCATTTTGAAACACAATATTTTATGCTCTACTACCCATTTTTCCTACACTTAGAAGATTATGCTAGAGACCCTTGAAATAAAGAACATCATATGTTTTATGCTTGCTATCAAAACTAATTGAACCTTTTCCACAAATCTCAATAGATGCATCATTGCCAAAATTAACAAGACCACCATCATAATTTTCAAGCTTAAAAAACTTACTCTTATCAATTGTCATATGATTTGCGCATCCGCTATCAATGATCCAATAATTATTCTCCTCACTAGCACGAAAAGCAGTCAACATAGTTCCTTCAATATCATGACATATTTTTGAAGCACTTTCCTTCACACATCTTTCAAGATTAGTATAATTAGTTCCAACATTTAAAGCCATAAACAATTCATCACTTCATCTAGATAATCTGGTTCTGATTCTTCGTCATTAGATACACCATTGTCCTTTTCAACATAATAACTCTTCTTGAAAAATTTACCCTTATGATCCTTTTTTTTGTCATTAGTAACTTTGCTTGGACATTTAGATGCATAATGACCCACCTTTCCACAATTAAAACATTTGAAAGGTAGCTTACCTATGTATTTTCTAGTTCACCTTTTCAACCTCCTCACAAAATTTGCTTCCACCTCATTAATATCTTTTGGATCTGATCTATCATCCTTTTCCACTTTGCAAACTTTAAAAGTAGTTTCTTTTTTTGTAGCATCTTGACCAAACTCTCCAATTTCAAAAGAATTTAAAGCACCAAACATCTAATCTCTAGAATAATTATCCAAATTATGAGAATCCTTAATAGAAGAAACTTTAGAGCTATAAGCTTTAGGAAGAGTTCTTAATACCATTTTCACAACTTCTCTTTCATCAACTTTCCACCAAGACCATTGATGGCATTGACAACTTCATCAACTCTAAGCATGTAGGTTGTAATATCTTCATTTTCATACATCCTTAGGGTTTCAAATTTGTCTTTGTAGTTCTGCATCTTTTCTTGTTTGACCTTATCATCTCCTTCATAGATACCTTCCAAATATCCAAATCTCTTTAGCAGACGTTATACTTATCACTTTTCCAAGTTTAGAATTAGAAACACCACTTAGGATTGCATTCCTTGCATTTCCATTGTTTTCATAATCCTTGATCTCATCAACAATCTTCAAACCATTTGTAGGCATAGTATAAAAATTTTCAACAGAATGTCAAACACCAAATCCAAGAGAGACCATAAAGGAATCCATCCTAGCTTTCTAGTAGGTAAAATTTGTTCCATCGAAAAAAGGATCTTTGACACATTTCCTGTACATGCCATCTGGATCTACCTCAATCGGTTAAGCTTCTTATTGGGAACCAAAGCTATGATACCAATTCTTAGATGCATAGGAAAACTAAGGGGGGAAAATTAGTTGTATACTTTAAAACATTCAAACCATCAATATCTTTTCAAACCTTGATCAATTATTAAACCCTTAACATGCATTAATAGAATGTAAACATGTAAAGCAATGCAAAAACATCCAACACATAAGAACACTGGATTTACGTGGAAAACCCAAGAAGGGAAAAACCACGTTGAGGATTGGCTCACTAATATATGAATTTCAAAACCAAATACAATAAGGCTCACTACCTAGAAAGATAAAAAAAGACTCACTATCGGTGGCTCATTGCCAAAGGACTCACTATCCAAAAGAAAGAAGAATAGAAGAAGGGGTGGCTCATTACCAATTTGAACTTCTAAAATGCATATCCCATATGTTAAAGGTATAGTTCCACTAAAGCACAAACAACTCATCAAATAGACTAAAATGTAGACACCTTCTCACTGCATCCAAAATTCATAGACATCAAAGCTTGCACTTAGATCACAACACTTGATCACATTCGCATCTTTCACATCACACACTCTACCTTTAATCCACTCAATAGTTCTCCTTGCATTTATACCCTCCACGACCTAAACAATCTTAATTAGATTGGCCTTAAGAAGACATAAGCACCTCAAGTGTGCATGACCAAATAGGTTGGAACCAAACACTTCCACCATGGAAAGAAGTGAAGGAATACCACACCACTACTTAGTTGGAACCCAAATCTACATTGCCATGCTTCTCAACACTTCCTCAAGAAACAATATCCTTTGTAATTAGCACTAGCACACTAGGTTGGCCAAACCTGCACTAACACTAACAAGCAACACCAAACACACCTCTCCAAGTCTAGAAACATCTCGTGGACCACACAAAACTCCAAAAAATCTTAGAATATTCGCCATAACTATTGCAACCACTTGAAACTCAAGAACACCTTCATTCTATGCAACCATACATACTAGCACAAACATCCAACACACCAAAAAACCTTGTGGAACAACTCAACACCTGAAAATTTAAGGGAAGGTAGATACAATTTCTATAAGCACATTACTAGATCCACAACACTAGAACCTTCATTGCAGAGAAATGCAAAGTAATCTCATTTCTCACAAACACCTTATTTCCCCAGCATAAATACTGTCAAGTACATCTTCCACTATAGTACAATCTAGAACCTAAAACTCTGGATATTACAACTCTAAACACCTCTAATCATCATGTCCAAACCACATGAGCATATCTTCAACCATGAAGAAATGTGGAGAAAAACACTAAACACCACTCTGTCACATTGAACTCTCTTTTATTCAAATTTTCTCAAAAGTACTTCAAAATTGTAGACATGTAAAATTGACCTAACACTTATCATACATACTAAATGAAATTTTCATGTCATCAAAATCATTATCATCAAACATCAATCAAAAACCCTAATTTCCCCAATTAATTGAATAATACAACTTTATTTAATTAATTCACTTTTTCGTCAATTTTGACCAATTAAATAAATTCCATTTATTTAATAAAGTCCTAAAACCCTATTTCTGCTATTAATTGAATAATACAACATTATTTAATTAATTCACATTTCATCAATTTTGACCAATTAAATAAATTTATTTATTTAATAAATTCCTAATCTAACGTTATTCCTCTTGATTAATTAAATAATGCCAATTATTTAATTATGTCACTAAATCACTTTGTTCCCCTAAGTCGATTGAATTATTAAAACATAATAATTTAATTAACTCACTATCCCTCCAAATTTGAAAAATTTGAATAAACTATTCAAAACATTATCAAAAATCAAATCAAACTAATGCAACTTTGTTTGCAAAAGTCAAACTTGATTTTGCATGTTCAACTCCAAAAAGGATTAATTAATTAAATCAATTAAATGAATCATCCTCACCAACTTTTATGATTGAGCAAATTACTCTCAACATGATTTCCTCACCAACTTTTTTCAATCTCACAAATTGCTCTACATAATTTTCTCAATCCCATTGAAGGCTCAAATTGATTTCTTCAATTTCATGAATTGCTCCACTATTTCATCAATCTCACAAATTGCTCAACAAGATTTTTTCAATCACACAAATTGTGTAATCTATTTTGCATAGATTATTCATGTCTAAATCCCCTCAATACCTTTCAATTGTCAATCAAGATATTCTACTATGTGGTCCTGATCGCCCATTTCAAATCACAATTTCTATATAACAAACCTCTTTCCTCACAAAAAAGGATTGAAGAGTCAACATCATTTACACAATCAAGTACTTTTGATATTCACAATCACCACTAATAGAGCTTCAACATATCTTCAATCAAACAACACTTGCATCGCATCAAATATTTTTCGAACACAACAATGGAGGCTTCATAGTGATATGAACAACTCGACATCCTGCAAACACACTTTGACACGGGATGGTAACCTCTCTTTGTTTTGAATTCAATTTGGTAATTGTAGGATTTCACTTGCATTTTCAATAGCTTAGAAATTCATTTCGTGAGTGTAGGAATAGATCTAGATTAGTGTTCTTGATTATAGATTAGATCTCTATTTCATTTACATTTGTCTTGCATAAGCTCTATGATTTTCCCCCTCACACATTCTAGCACACCTAGTAGGACCACGGTCCTAAATACTAACAGTTTTATGAGTTTAAATTGAAGTTGCAAGTTTCGGAAGCGCTTTTAAGAAATCCTCATGCATTGTTCTAGAAATTTTTGCACTTGCCTGTCACAGTTTCAGTGCACTTGATCCTGATTTCTATACACTTGACTCTGATTTTTGTGCACTTGACATTTTCCAGCACCTTTGTCTCCTGACAGAGGGCGCACTTGCAATTTTTCAGCACTTTTTCTCTTTAATAGAGGACGCACTTGCTAATTTTTTAATGCTTTTACTCTGTCAAACTTGTGTCCAAGATCTGCCAACTAAAATTTGATTTTTACACTAACAGATGCCATATTTGAATGTGTGACAGGTATTAATGTTTGTATATGCAAGATCAAGAAACCACTAACACCTTTTTCTGTCGAGAAGACGAACGGTCAAAAAACTCCGAATTTACAACACTTTTTAAAGTTAGAAATATTTTATTTTGGTGCATAAAAAGAACACATTTTTTTTCAAGTGCTCTAAAATTAACCATTCCAATGCTTTGTAATTTAGGAATCTTTTGATTTGGTGCATAAAAAGAACAACACAAATGAACACTTCATTGTTGGTGCTCCTAAAATTGACTCATTTCAATGCTTTCTAAAATAGGAATCTTTCGTTTTGGTGCATAAAAAGAACAACACAAATAAACACTTCATTTTTGGTGCTTCTAAAATTGAACCATTTCAAAGCTTTCTAAGTTAGGAATTTTCATTTGGTGCATAAAAAGAACAACACATAGTTCAATTGGTGCTCTAAAAAGTTTTTAACTTTTAAAGTAATACTTGAATGCTTGATTTCTGTTTAAATGACCAAAATGACTTTCTTTTGTTGACGTAAGCTCACATTTTGTTTTTGTTGACCAAATAAGACCAGGATCAATTTAGGAACACTCAAAGTTTGGGCTTAAAAATGAACAAATTGGTTTTTTGCATTGCACCTTTGTTATCTTAAGTAATTGATATCTAGAACACTTCCACTGGATGTAATAAAAAATAACCCTTGTTATGCTTTTTACACATTATTTTGGGGATAACACCGCTTGAGGTGCTTAAAAGGAATCAAATTGCTATGAAGTGTATTCTGTGCATTTAGTGTTTAGTAAGGTAGATGGTTTTCTTCTCCCCTCGCACCTTTTGGCAGTCTTGGGTGAGCGAAAGCATATTTTTCTTCGCACCTTTATTTTCAAAGGATACCATTTAGAGGGCCTACCTATTGAGACACATCCAACGTCAGAGAACTCATAGGTGACCCAAGCGTTACTCTTGGTTTGGACTGCTACATAAATAATTGTGGGTGTGAGGAAAGTTCTCGGGTGCTAGCAAGAAGTTGAGTTCACTTTTTGGCCAAAAAGTGGAAGTGTAATCCTTGATTTTCAGAATTTGTCACATTTAACCTTAAAATTTGAAGCACTTAGAGATGGAATCTTTAAAAAATTCACTAATCATAAAATGTAGTACTTAGAGTCTAGTTTCCAAATATGTAATTTATTTTAATACCCAGATGATACAAATTGATTTTCAATGAGTGTTTCTAAAAACCACTATTTAAGTCACTTTTTTTATACTACACCATGCACATGTACGTCATCCATATTTTGACCTAAATAATCATATTTTTCTAAATCCTTTTGGAAAAATATTTTTAACTCACTTAAGCACGTTTTCCATATTTTTTTGTAGTTTTTTATTAAATAATTTTTTTTTGTTAATTTTTTCCTTGCCATATTTGGTGTTTTGAAAAATCGTCATGTACGTCACGCATAAGATGACCCAAACTTATCATTTTTTGATTTTTTTTTCAAATTGAAAAGAATTTTTGAAGTAAGTTTTAGTAAAAAAAAAATTTCAAAAAATATTTTAATAAAAAGTTATTAAAATACTAAAAATCCATGATAATTCAAGTTTATGGGATTGTTTCATCATAAATTAATTGAAAAATAGAAAAAATAGTCCAATTGAAAAAAAATCACATATTTAGAATCTACACTATCTCATCTACAATGGGTTATAATTTCATAAAATAATTCTTAAAAAAACCCCGTCAACCATATTTGCATAGTCAATTTTTCTCTCGATATTGTCATGACCTTGTACTTGTAGGTTTAAGGCTAAGGTTTGGGTTACAATGCCTTTTCTAAGCTTAAATCCAAATGAGATACATGAATTGTGATTTTTAAACCTTTTGAAATGAGTACCCACTTTAAAAAGGGTATCTATTCTAAAAAATGAATGACTACCTATTTTAAAGCTGAAAAATGACACTTCCATTAGAAGTGGACTCAACTTCTTGCACTTACCCTCTCACCAACCAGTTGAGGATATTTTATACCAATGTCAGTCTCCCCCAGTATCTATGTGATACGTAAAAACTTGCAAGGGTTGGGAGGCCTCTTAATTGAGCAAAACGTCGCATGTATAGACACCCAAAACTCATAACCCCAAAAAATTACTAAGAGCCAATTGTTTTAGAAGCTACCCCTTTATCCAAAAACATTATTTTAAAGTGGTGCATCAGAATTTACTTCTAAGAAATTACTTTCCATGTTCGACTTTAGGCTTGTGCCATAAGTTGCATGTAAAATTGTCCCTTCGGGGCATGAGGCAAGCCTACCTAAAAGGATGGTTTCTATCTCTAGGGTTGTAATAATTGTTTATGTAAAATTTCCAAAAACATTCAAAACAAACTTGACATCAAACTTTGTGCTTGATCTAAAAAGAACACATCCAAAAAAACACTAAACATGATGGTTGAATCACAAACCCTTTGACTTAGTGTATGATTTTAAGAGAATCCCTATATTTGCACTCCTTAAAGAATCTCCTTGAAGGTTTCTGAATATTCAGGCTTTAATTTCAGGCTACATTGATCAAAGTAAACGTTGGAAACTATGGCTTGGGTATCACGATTTCACAACTTAAAGCCATAGACATGAAGGTCACACAAATCCATGCTTTTTCGAGTCAATCAAGTATTGTTGTATCACTTGCCATACTTCAAACATAGAGAAATTGAGAAAAAACCAACATAAATTTGCAAAAATCCGAAGACAAATTGCTCAAACTGGAAACAAACTACACAGAGGTTGCTTTTGCACAAAATTCCATTGCAGTTGCTCTACTTTCTACCATAGTTGCTAAAAATTTAGTACCTTTTCTCTCTGTCCCAAAAAATCTACTGATAAAAATTCAGTGCATTTGGTATAACTTACACACTTGTTGAAAAACCCACACACTTGCTTCCTAGAATTTGGTGCGCTTTCCTAAAAACTATTTGCAATTGCTAAGAAAGGTCGCTTTTGATTGAGAAACTCACCACATTTGACATAAACATACAGAGGATGCACTTGCTTCTCAGAAACCCACGCATTTGACAATTTTCAAGTTGCACTTGATAAATCTGTCCACTTTTATTCATAGTCTATTGTTGTTTGCTCAGAAACCATCACTATTGCTCTATCCTCTTGAAAAAAGGAAAAACAAATCAAAAGTTGCTTACATGATCCTTGTTAGAACGAAACAATTGAAAACCCAAATAGGTCATATAGTCCTTCATCCACTCTCATCATTTCATCCTACTTTTGGAAATCAAAATCAAAACAAACAAACCTAAATTTTTCCCTCACTCACACTTCTAAGATATCAGCAGTTACTTAGGACTTGCAGATAGTTCAAGTAAGCTTTTTCGCAACATATCCTCTAGAAGGAGAAGTGAGATATCAATCCAGATCTTTCAATATTTTGACTTCCAAAGATAGTGCCACCTCCAAAAAACACTCAAACCTTAGGGTCTTAAGCTTCACAATAAACCATACCAAAACTTCCATACTTTCACCATATGACCATTTGGTGTCTAACTGCTCCCATTCAACAACCAAACCTTGTAGCACCATTCCTCCAACCAAGTCTCACACACATTGAAGGTGAAGAAACTAATATCATTAGCAGTTTAAGGACATTCATATTTGAGAAAAATGAAACACCCAATTAGTGGAGAAGTGCAGTGAACATCTTAGATAAAGAGGAAGAGAAATCAGAACTAGTAGTCAGAATACCTGTGTTACCACCTCCTGCGTGGCAATAAACATACACCCTTCATGATCTCTGACAAGAGAAAAATCCTTAAGTGGAAATCCATATTACGACTTACAAAGAACCGCCCCACTCTAAAGTTTTCCAAAGGGTACATGTTAAGAAGATATCACACTTTTCAAAATCGGACCATTTCTATTTGCACTTCTCAATGCGCCAACCACCCTTAGATATAATGAACTGAACCAAAAAAAAAATTACTTTCATTTCCCTTAAAACAAAAAATCCAAAAAAATAAAAGAATTTTTTCCATAGTTAGGAGTCACGAAAACATTCACAAAAGCTTGGTAATTGTTTATGACAACTACAAGATCACAACATAGGAAGAACATGGAAGCAAGCAAGAACAACACCAAAATCCCACCAACAAACACCATGAACGACGAAGGTG
The DNA here is from genome assembly GCA_007258455.2 of Sequoia sempervirens. Lineage (NCBI taxonomy): Eukaryota > Viridiplantae > Streptophyta > Pinopsida > Cupressales > Cupressaceae > Sequoia > Sequoia sempervirens. Next base: position 91,586 of record VDFB02384470.1, read on the forward strand.
GCCCATGTGGCTATAGGCCAAGTGACCTTGAAACACCCCAAAAGAGACCTATGTACAAAGACACCTTCAATGAGGAAGAGCTAAACTACAAACAACAAGAAGTGATAGAACAAAACAACCAAGACCCAAAAAGAGTGATCATAGAGGAGGTAGATACTGAGGAGGAAATAAATGATGAGAAACTATTTGAACATTCCAATAACCCAAAAGTGCTCAAACTAATGGAAAAATTATTAAGAAAGGACCAAATTTATATTTCTTCAAGTTAGCACAGAGTGGTGCTAAACTACCAGTATATTTTAACATGGAGACGTCAAGGATCCTAATCTTATTCCCTTAGGGGATAACTTGGTTGTGAGACACATATCTGAACCCACAAAGATCCCAAACATGCCACCCATATTCTCACAAAACAATGGTCAAACCAAGGAAAACCCCTTGTATAGAAAACCAACTTAAATCAAACAAGCAGTAGTGGCACAACAGTATCAAGGAGGACCATCCCAGTACATACCACAAAGCAATAATCCACCTCTAGGAAAATATGTACCTCAAAAAGCTTTGAATATCGACCCTTCACAAAACATGTAGTACTAGCAACAAGGTGGACCATAAGGTCCTCTTCCAAATCAATACCACCAATAAGGCGGACCACGGGGTCCCCTTCCAAAGTAGTACCACCAACAAGGTGGACCACAGGGTCCCCTTCCAAATTGGTACCACCAACAAGGGAGACCATAGGGTCCCCTTCCAAATCAATACCACCAACAAGGTGGACCACAAGGTCCCCTTCCAAATCAGTACCACCAACAAGGTGGACCATAAGGTCCCCTTCCAAATTAGTACCATCAACAAGGTGGACCACAAGGTCCCCTTCCAAATTAGTACCATCAACAAGGTGGACCACAAGATCCCCCTCCAAATTAGTACCATCAACAAGGTGGACCACAAGGTACCCTTCCATATCAAACCCAACAATAAGGTGTTCCATAGGGTACCCTTCTTTAGTCATCCCATCAACAAGGTAACCGACCAACGCACCATCAGGGAAAACTTTAGTATAGTCCATCCAAACAACAAGGTATGCCACATAGCACCCTTCTCTAGTCGTCCCATCAACAAGGTAACCCACCAACACACCATCAAGGAAACCTTCAGTATAGTCCATCCCAGCAACAAGGTGTGCCATAGGGCACCCTACTTTAGTCATCCCACCAACAAGGTAACCCACTAACACACCATCAGGGAAACCTTCAGTATAGTTTGTCCCAACAACAAGTGTGCCGCAAGGTACCCTTCTCCAGTCATCCCATCAACCAGGTGACCTGCCAATGAACCATTAGGGAAACCTTTAGTATAGTCTGTCCCAACAGCAAGGTGTGCCACATGGCACCCTTCTTCATCCATCTCACCAACAAAGTAACTTGCCAACGCACCATCAGGGAAACCTTCAACACAATTTATACCAACAACAAGGTGTACCACAAGGTACCCTTCCAAATCCATCCTACCAACAAGGTAACCCACTAACACATCAATAGGTAACCTTCAGTATACTTCATCCCAACAACAAGGAGCTAACCCTTTGTACACACAAAAAGGACCTAAACCCTTTGTACACACAAAAAGGACCTAACCCGTCCTATGTTTAAAATAACTACTAAGGTTCAATACCCCCATTCTATCCAACTTATGACCAAAAAAATGTTGTGGGACAACAAGGCTATTACACACAAGGCTTGTAAACAAAGGTACCAAAAATAGAGATGGAACTGAAATTAGAAGCTATCACCCAACAAATAGTAGATATGCAAGTATGGAAAATAAGGAAGACCTACACCCTTCAGGAAATATGCCCATTCCCATTCGATCACTCCATCATTGCGCTACCTTTTCCAAAAAACTTTGAGATACCCAAGTTCGACAAGTACAAAGAAAGAGGAGATCTAGTAGAGTATGTACAAGACTTCTTAGTGTTATATATGGAGGTACAAAACAATGGCACTTATCTCATGAGGCTCTTTCCACGTAGCATTATAGGTCATGCTATAGAGTGGTTCACCCATCTGTCACTAGGAATTAAAGTCTTCAACAAACTATCTATCAAGTTCATAAGCCACTTCTCATTCAACATAGAGCAAGACGTCACCATCACAAATCTATCCATGATCAAACAGAGTCAAGGAGAGTCCTTTACCTCCTACCTACAACAATGGAGGCACAAAGCTAGCTTATGCAAATGGCCCATTCTAGACAAGGAATTGGTAGATATCTTCATCTCAAATGTACTACCCAAGATTAACTACCAACTCACTATGTTATGTCCCATAGACTTTGAAGAAACAATTGAAAAGGGATTACATATTGAGAGAGCCCTCATTGCAAGGGGAGTCCTTAAATTGAACAACTCAAAAGATAGTCCCTCTAGTTCAAACGAGAAACCTAAAGTCTAGGCCAAAAACAAGAACGTTACAAACAATGGAGTGGTTGACACTAAATCACTATGGAATTCACAAAACACACCTCAAAATAAACTGCAAATGGCATAAACGAGCTATGTTCCAAATAATGCTCAAAACAACCAAATTACCTATCCCAAGAACAATCAGGTTGTCAACCAACAAATGAATCAAGGAGGGAAACAAAGGAAATACGATCAACCTAGGAGGTAGTTCACAATACTAGTTGAGTCACTTGAGATAGTCATGTGAAAGCTAGTACAACAAAACCTCATCAAACTTACTGACCGCCCAAACTATGAGGAACCTAGCTTCAAGACACCATGGTATAATGAGAAAGACTTGTGTGAATTCCATAAAATAAAAGGACATACACCAAACAATTGTATGCGACTCAAACACCTCATCCAAGAATTGATAGGCAAGGGGAAGTGGACATTTAGCATCGTACCAAAAACAAGGATCTTCAAATATACATGAACCCAATCCCAAACCACACTAAAAGGAATGACAAAGGAAAAGAAAAAGAGTACCACAACGCTAACTACACGTATGGTGACACAGTTGTAGGAACCCTCTCACATGCAGATGATAATAGGGGAAATGTAGTAACAATACGAAGTGGAGACAACAACTATAATGTAAATACCTATTGAGGGAGAGTTACAATACAAGGAGCCCCACCCAAACCCACAATTAAGTCATCAAATGACTACAACATTGTGGAACATCTAAAAAAGACTCTCGCCTTAATCTCAATCCTAGATTTGCTAAAAATGTCACCCGCACATAGGGAAATATTGGAAAAAGCATTAGAAACATCAGTCCCTAACGACCTCAATCCTAGTTAGTTCCAAGCCATGGTTGGAACAATCACAGCCAACAATCATTTAGTCTTTTCAAAGAAAGATCTTCCACAAAGAACATTCCACAACCAAGCTCTATACATTGAGGTGGGTGTCCATAAGAACATGGTCAAGCAAGTATTGATAGATAATGGTGTGGGTCTAAACATCTATACCTTAAAATTCATCAAACAGTTCGGGTATTCTGATGATGTGATAGATAAAGGAAAGAGTATCACTATAAGGGCCTATGAAGACCTCGAAAGGAATTTAGAAGAGACGGTCAGGCTACCAATGCAGATAGGACCGGTCATTACAGAAACTACATGCCAAGTACTTGACCTTGAGTTGTTGTATAACCTCCTGCTAGGACGCCCTTGGACCCATGCACTACAAGTAGTACCATTGACCTTTCACCAATGCCTAAAGTTTCCCCACGAAGGAAAAGATGTGACCTTATATGTCGATCCTAAACCTTTCCACTTCTATGAAAAACTAGAAGAAAAGTATAAAAAGATCCAACACGTCCCTAGCAATGACATAGCCTTCCACTCATTCTCATATTTTGACCCTTCCACGCTACCATCAACCTCAATCAAGACCACATCAAGTGAGCAACCAAAAATGGAAACCAAGGTTCAAGTAATGGACAGGGTTAATGGAAACTACCACTTCAACCAAGCATTCTACATTGGCATGCTTCCACCAACACCCAAGGTCTATGGAGGTCTGAAAGAGATCAAGCATACTTAGACAGTGCAAATGATAGAAAAACCCTCAATCTTCACCAAGTGGGGGACATGAAGGATAGAGAAATATTCAAAGAGGACTTCTCATCCATGATTTACAAGGAGGACCAGAAAGAACCAAAAAATCCACAACCCATTCTAATTGATCCTAGTAGTAGAGGCTATCAATTAGCTAAACAAATGGGGTATCAAGGAATAGGTGGCCTTGGGTTACACAAAAATAGGTCGATCAGAGCCTATCATAGTGGAACAGAGAAAGAAAAATATGGGACTAGGTTATAAGCCAAAAGACATGGTTACACCAAAAACCGAACAAATCTCTTTTAAGAAACAAGAAAATTTTGCTAGTGTTAAGGCACTGGATATCTACCATTTCATGGACAATGATTTACCTATTGAAGACTTATTCAAAAACTTTAGCATTGATAGGTTCCCTCTCCAATGCATCAAAACCATTCCCAATATCTATTACCATTCTAAAATAGACTCTAACAAATATGAATGCGATTCTCCTTCCTTTATCACCGGATATGATTCCCCCACTTCTAGTAATGTAGACCTTGACACCCAGTGGGAAAAAGATACCAAAGCCATACTAACCCTTTCAAAAACCTTTGTAAGTTTTGCAGATAATGATAATAGCCTACCACTCTACTACCTACAACTCATAGATTGGGATCAACAACAACATACACCTATTTTGGATCAATTCCAGAATGATGAGGCAATCATAGAGTTCGTGGGACTTAGAATAGACATAACAACAGGAGATCACAAAGCAGAGTTCGTCATGGAGCTCAAACATGATGCATACTTCGGTGGAGATATTGAATCTTCTAGTCACAAAAATGAAAGAGAAAACATAAAAATAAACATGTGATCCCCTAGAGAAAACCACAGTGTGGATCTATCTGATCTAGAAAAGAATAAAATAAAGGATGCATCTGACAGTGAAAACCTCCTCGAGGCACCCAAATATGGAGGATTCAATCTCCCAATATCAAAATATCAAGAAAGATCAATGCTCCTATTAGAAGAAGCAGATTCCATAAATGTTCGCACAACAAGAGACCCAAAGATAACATACCATGCGACATCACTTGGTCCTGAAGAGAAAGCAAACTTCACAACTTTGATCAAAACTTGGATGGTAAACTTTGCATGGACCTATGTAGATATGCCTGGACTAGATCCAACACTAGTGGTACATCATCTAGCCATCTTCCCTAGAGCAAAGCTTATCAAGCAAAAACTCAGAAAAATGCATCCTCAAATAGCATTATTGGTAAAGGTAGAACTAAAGAAGCTACTAGATGTGGGTTTCATCATACCCATTGACTATCTGGAATGGATATCAAATCTAGTACTAGTGTCAAAACCTACTAGGGGAATAAGGATCTGCATAGACTTCAGGGACCTAAAAAAATCCTGCCTAAAGGATGACTTCCCCCTTCCCAATATAGACATGATCATGGATCTAATAGTAGGGCATAAAATGTTATCCTTAATGGATGGTTTCTCTGGATATAGCCATATAAAAATCTCTCGAAATGATCAACACAAAACAACATTTACTTGTGCTTGGGGGAAATTCTGTTGGAATGTAATGCCATTTGATCTAAAGAATGCAGGGGCAACATATCAAAGAGAAATGACAACCATCTTCCACAACATGCTACACATAATCATGGAAGAATATGTGGATGAAATTCTAGTGAAGTTAATCAAAAGGGAAGATCACTTGACCAATCTTGCAAAGGTGTTTGATTGGCTTGAGTAATATAATATGAGACTCAACCCTAAGAAGCGTGTGTTCGGAGTAACATCCAGGAAGTTGTTAGGGTACATAGTTTCAAGAAGGGGGATTGAAGTGGATCCTACAAAATTAAAAGTTCTAATAGAGACGCATCCACCAAAAGCATCGAAACAACTAAGGAGTTTAGAAGGGAAGTTGCAATTCATCAAGCAATTTATTGCACAACTGGAAAACAAATGTCACCCTTTCACCCATCTCCTACACAAAAAAATCACCTTCAAGTGGGATGGGAGATGTGACCAAACATTCCATCAGGTCAAGGAGTACCTACTTACTCCTCTTGTACTTATTTCACCTATTCCAAATAAGGAAACAATACTCTACGTATCTACCACTCAAGCCACATTGGGAGCTCTCCTAGTCTAGCTAGATAATGATAACAAAGAAAGAGCGATCTACTACATCAACCAAACACTTGTGGGATATGAACTAAATTACTCACCCATAAAGCATGTCTCTTAGTCGTGTTTGCAACACAAAAGTTGAGACACTACATCTTAAATAGGAAGGTAAGTTTATTTCAAAAGTAGACCCAATAAAGTACTTGCTAGCAAAGGAAACCCTAATAAAGCGAATTTCCAAATGGGTGATGATCCTGAGTGAATTTGATATAGAGTATGTAGATAGAAGAGTTATCAAGGTACAAATCATAGTAGACCAACTGGCCGAAGCACCCATAGATGATCACAAGCCTCTCACAGTGGACTTTCTAGATGAAAGCATCCTGATGAAAGAACAGATAGGCCATTAGACTCTATACTTTGACGGGTCCCACACTCAACATGGCTTTGGAGCAAGTGTTCTATTTTTCACACCACAGGGAGATAGTATACCCAAGGCCTATAGGATTGCTTTCCCATGCACAAACAATATCTCATAATATGAAGCTTTGATCACAAGGATAAAAATGTCTATTGAATGGAGAATAAAAGAGCTACATGTCTTTGGAGACTCTCAGCTAGTGATCAAACAGGTGAACAAAGAGTACCGGGAAAAAGATGAAAAATTTCTATCATATAAAAGGATGGTGGATAGCTTCAAGGAATACTTTATCACAATAACCTTTGAACAAATTCCTCATATCAACAACAAAGTTGTCGACGTAATGGAAACAATAGGCTCACTTCTTGATATTCCATAGAATGTTCCTAAGTATGAGTTCCTCATGGAACAACTGCTCGTACCTGCATTCGACATCCTGGAATCAGAACTGGTATGTGTTGTTGTTGGTCCTAACTCCCCATGGTACCAAGATATGTTTGACTACATCCAACATAGTATCATACCACTTGACCTAACGACCAGTCAAAAGAAAACCTTCACTCATATAACTTCTCGTTTTATAGACCTAGGAGATACCCTATACCATCATAGCCTAGATGATATGTTACTTCATTGTCTTAACACATAAGAAGAATAAAAAACCTTACAAGAGGTACATGAAAGTATTTGTGGGTCCCACTCTAGCGGACCTAACCTAGTCTAGAAATTGCTTAGAATGGGATATTATTGGCCCTCCATGCAACATGAATGCATGCAGTATTATAGAAAGTGTCGTCAATTCCAGCAGCATAGTGACCTTATTCATGCACTATCATAGGAGTTGAGACCCATCACAACACCATGGCCTTTCTCACAATGGGGATTAGAACTGGTAGGTAAGATTTCACCTACATCATCTAATGGGCACAAGTTTATTATCACAACAACATAATATTTCACTAAATGGATAGAGGCAATTTCATTGACCTACATCACTGGAAAACAGATATCAAAATTTATTCAGAATTATCTGATTTGTAGGTATGGAATTCCCCAAATGATAATAATAGACAATGGAATCCCATTCAAAAATTAGGACATCCAAGAACTGTGCTCCCAATTTTCTATCCAACATAGATTTTACATTCCCTATTACCCCCAAGGAAACAGTGAGGCTAAGGCTTCTAATAAAACCATATCAAAAATACTCAAAAAGACTATTAATGAAGTCGGTCGTGATTAGAATTTGCAGTTAAACCTGGCCCTATGGGCTTATCGAACTAGCATATGAACACCTATAGGTGTCACACCATTTTCCTTGGTCTACAGATCAAAGGTTGTCTTACCTATCGAGTTTGAAATCCCCTTATTTTAAATCTCATTAAAAGGCATAATCAACAATGAATAATACAAGGTATCTAGGCTAAATGAATTAGAGCTCCTAGATGAAAGTCATTTGAGTGTGTTAAACCATTTGTAGGTTTATTAGAATTGGCTCAAAAAAAGTTATGATAAAAAGATCAAGGAAAAAAACTTTCAAATTGGTGACTTGGTCCTCAAGGAGAATTGGAAAGTACAACTAAATTAGGATGGCAAAGGAAAATTTGAACCCAACTGGTTAGGCCCATTTATCATCACAACAAGTTATGGTTTTGGGGCTTATCAGTTAGCTACTCCTGAAGGAGAACCTTTAGCTAAAATATTGAACAACATCCACCTCAAGTTCTACACATGAAGCACGTCAAAATACCCCAAGTAAAAGGGTAAAAATCCAAAAAAATGGAAAAAAAATAAAAAAATACAAGTACCATATTGAAAACTTGGTAAATAGGTGTTATGTTGAATAAGTCCCACATCATTACCTATCGGTACTATCCACAACATCCACTGATTCATCCCATAATAAAAACATGTATCCAACCATGGCTTGTTATTGATTGAGGAAAGTAGTCTTGTCTCCAACTGTGGGCAACTTCCCGAAGCTAGTCATGGATTAGATCTTGGAATGCCCTATCATGGTCAAAAATAGCAAAATCAAAAACTTGTGAAAACATCAAAAAAAAAATAACATCAGTGGATTATTCCTTCACTCAAATAGTCTAAGATATCAACATTTAATTAAACCTCATAGCTAGTTCAAGTAGATTTTGTGCAACATATCCTCTAGACACAGAAGTGGAATATCAATCCAAATTATCAATGTTGTTTATCCCAAAAACAAGTTTATGCTTTAAGTCAACTGGTTGAACTACGTGGTCTTTGGGTGTACAACATAGGTAAGGCTTAATAGCCCTTGAGACCTTAGGTTAGTCCCCTTATGTGTCTATCATGCTTTATTTCAACTTAGTCAAAAATTTCAAAATCCAAAAACAATCAGAAAATACAAAATCTAAAAACATTCACAAAATAGAAAAGGTCAAAAACATTCAAACCAAGCAAACTATGAGCCTTTACGTGTACAATGTAGGCAAGGATTATCTTTGATGAGTCCCCGAGGCCCAAGGTTAGTCCCTTGAAAACAAAAAAAACATCATAAAACTCATAAAATAAAAAATACCTACCCTATCATCAAAATCCCAATAAAATTTTCATCCCTAATAAATAAATCGTCACATTCACCCTTTGACAAAATAGAAAAACAAACAGAGAAAACATCAAAAGATAGAACTTTCAAGCAAACAAATCGCAAATATTTGATTGCAAAATAGACTAAAACAAGGAAAAAGTATCAACTACCTATCTTTTGACAATTCACCAACAACATCCTGAGATATGCCTTAATGGATCCATTCCTACGATATACATGATCAACAATGGATAATGGTCCTGAAACCTCAAATAGATATGACAACTGATATTGCAACTTCGTTTTTATCTTTTTTATTTATTTTATTGACTCATTCCCAAGATCTCTTGAGGATGTCCATAAGGATTTAGAGAAGAAAGAATGGGGGAAATTAGGTGTCATTTCGATTTGTTGTTTGTAAGACATTTTTGTAATACTACCACGGAAAATACTTGCTTTATTGGTTGTATGAAAGTTTTGTTGAAAAAATTTGTGAAGTAGTTGCATGTTAGGTGTTCTATACCTCTCTGTGTAACTAGTCTGAAAAGTTCTTAAACAAAACTCAACTATATACTTTAAACAAAGTTTTTGTATGTCTAGTATGAGCAAGAATACTCTTTGTTTGTAGAGTCAAATGCCACGCAATGGATACAAAGTCACCTTGGTCATTAATACCCTAGTGCATCGTATCTATTTGCTGCATCAAATAGGATTGTTCAAACTGTGAAACCTCCATGCAAAGTGAAAGCAACTCATCAACAACTAACAACATCAACTTTCTATCCATCATCAAAAATTTCTTCTAACTAACATCCATCCTACATCACAATATGCATTAGTACCATATCCACTCTACATCCACAATGTCATCAATACATATCATGATAATAATAAAGCAATGAAAACATCATGTATCATGTATAAGGCATACATCCATCATATATCATCCATACATCATATATCAAAATAATATATTTATAATCCATATTAAAACATCATATGAAACAATATATGATCCATCCATCCATGTCATATGCATACATCAAAAAAGTACAAAAACATATATAAACATACATCATCATACATAGTCATCCATGATCATTACATAAACATATAAATGAGCCGAATTGAAGAAGGTATATCTCATATATATCATCATCAAAAAAGGGAGAATGTAATTGTACACCATCATCATGAAACAAATGTGATAGGATAATACAAAATAATACATATATACGAGGCCTCGACTGGGCCAATGAATATATATACAAAAAATCATGTCTGTAATATGAAGTCTTTGAGCAATAAACATCATAAAAATCAAATACATATATAGCACTGCATGGTAAAAAAGGAAGAAATCTATGGACTAGGTTGCATACCACCATCTAGGTTTGGCTGTCTAACAAAATGCCTGCCTGACTCGGTACCACCTCCACCTCCTGCAGCACTAGGCTCTCCAAACCGTGGATGCCATGTAGCCCTCAGAATAGTGGCATCATACAAGGTCTGTTAGTATGCCAACATCTGTAACAACTGATCTCGCTCAGCTCGTATACTGTCACACTCTGCCCTCGGACTATCCATCTCAGTAGTAACACTTTATAATTGTGTCTCAGCAACAAGACGATGACCAATCTTTGTGTGTCTCTCTCTAAATCTCTCTTTCTCTACGGTAACTATGACAATCTGTGCCTCAGCAACCTGTCATCGCACTATCTCTGCATCTCTAGCGGTAGTCATTTGAGCTAACTATATACCTCCATCCCCAAGTGGTCGAGGGGGACTTGGAACCTTCCCCTAATCTTGCGCCTAATCACCTTGAGCTCCATCCTATCAATCCCTACCCAGTTGTTCTGCAAGGACCTCAATATGTTATCACTCCTTGCGACGACCTGTAATACTTGCTATTCCAACTGCGAGATCACTACCAATATCTATGAATCTCAATGGCACATGTCATGCCCACCACTGATCAAAATCAAGAGTGGTACTTGGATCTGCTAGACCCACTAGCCAACCCCATCCTACTAGGGAAAGAGTTGTAAATGCAGCAATAGCAACATCTTCATCTACCAAATAACCCCATACACGGACCTCTCTGGTGGTCTAATTGAATCGAGCCTCATATGTATCAGGAAGTTGACCCAATCTCTCCCCAAACTGTCGGCATACTCTATCAGGTAAGTATCACTCTAGAAGAGAATGAGAATGACTAATCAACCATCTAGTCTGCCAACAGTACACTAGTTGCTCTTGATCCTCTAGCCATGCGTCACAATCCATATAGGGTCTCCAAACAAAACTTAGCATGTCATCGAGCACATGGCACCAGTACGAAAGATCACCAGGAAAAGTGTAATGTAAGAAATATCCATAATGATATGAGTATGGATCCCTAGCAATATGATCTTGTATACCATCAAGCGAAGTAACTGTAATGTGCTCCCAAGCCCATATGTGCAAAAGAGAGACATCTGTAGAAATAGATTTCTCGCCCCGATATACAACCTCATGCATATCTCTATAGAGGTGGGTGAGAAGACATGAACCCCATGCATATCTTGTCCCATGCTTGAACATACCCCCAATACAAATACCCCATCCAATAGGGAACTGACAACCTCTCCTATCAGGAACAACTAGCCCTAAAATCAAACCACATAGAACAAGGGAAACAATGTCTGCACTACCAACAAAATCTGATAAATCAATCTCAGACTGTCGAACCTCCAAATTTTTGACGTCAAGCACATGCCACATGGTGCAGGTACCCCATCAAACATGATATGTAACAAGCTCACCATGGATAGGAATGTGGAGAATCCTCCACACATCCTTGAGGGTAATGGTGGCCTCTCCTATAGGTAAATGGAACTAAGAAGTCTCTGAATGCCACCACTCCACGAGTGCGGTCATCATCGCTATATGAGATCAGATGGGAGGCATGTCACAAATATGACATAATTTGACTGCATCTAGAAAATCTCACTCCAAAATGTTAAAATCGGTAATCAGATCAAACAGATCCTGAGGTCATCTCTCCTTGGCTGCAGTGGTTTCAAGACCACCTGTAAGCATTCAACCCATGATGTTAGGGTTTCTCTCTGAACACGCAAATCAAAACAAAAATGATGAAGAAACTGACTTAGAGATCAAAAGGAAAAAGTGAAACCTTTTCTGGCAAAAGGGAGGAAACATTAGCAAAAGCGATGGAAAAAGGCAATTGCGAGGGAAAAATTCAAATGCACAAAGATCAAAAGAAAAAGTTTAGGTCATAAGCGTAGAACTAAAGAAAAAGCACATAAAACGACCCAGACCAATCAAAAGCGAAAAATAGAGCAAAAGCAAAGTTCAAAAGAGAAAAATCAACTCAAAAGCGTAGAATTTTTTCAAGAGTGAGCTTCTCAAAATGACAAAAGTGCTAAAACCAAGGTAGAAGCATTGAAAACCTAAAACCTACACTTTTGACATGAGGAACTTTATACACAAATTATAAGAACATGGATAAACAAAAAGAGAAGTGAGAGGGTACATACTGAGGCATTGACGCCTGCAGGCTGTCCAAACTCTCAAACTAGGTCCGAACGGTGCAGGGCTCCTTGAATCCTAGGCATTGCTCCTCGACAACTGACATAATGGAAAATCCAGAGACAAGATTTCACTATAAGATCAAAGCACAAATGAGGTTTAATTAGAACCCTAATTACCTATGTTTACCCTCAAAAAACCCTAATTTCACCTAGGAAACCCTAATTTTTACTTAATGAACCTTCCTACATTCAAATTAGGACTTTCTAGGAACATCGAAATGAGCAACAAGGGACCTATAGACCTAATTTTTAGCTCTTTGTGCAACTAAACTGAAATAGAATAGTGTTGTGAGCTTGACCTCAAAATCAAAAAATTTAGCCAACCTCTCAAGGGGGTAGCACAAAGTCCTACCATCATTCTACTAACCGTCGGGGCACAATGGGGCATAATTTGTTTTCAAAAACTTGATCTTAAGATCGAAATATTTGAAACAAAGGAACCAGTACTTTGTCTCAAAGAGGGGAAAAATGTAGACATGTAAAATTGACCTGACACTTATCACACATACTAAATGACATTTTCACGCCATTGGAATTATTATCATCAAACATCACTGCATTTCACATCAATTGCATCAAAAGCCCTAATTTCCCTAATTAATTGAATAATGACATTATTTAATTAATTCAATTTCTTGTCAATTTCAACCAATTAAATAAATTCCATTTATTTAATAAAGTCCTAAAACCCTATTTATGCTATTAATTTTTTTTTTTTTAAACTACAGGAATCGGGTAGCATGACCCCCTATAAGCTGCAATGCGCTTGGTAAACTTTTTAACGTGACCA
>VDFB02384471.1:0-18796 GCA_007258455.2 Sequoia sempervirens
CATCTACTCATCAATAATATTTTCATACTATTAACAATTTAAAAAGAATTGGAAGACAACTATAATCTATAACATAGCATCCTTAAATGGTTCAAATTTTAAATGAAATGATGAAAGAAAGAACAAGAATACAAAGATTAAAGTATAAAATCATTTGAAAATAATTGGGGATAAAAATATTTAATCTAATAGTTTTTAACATAAATGAACTTCAATTATATAGCCAAGAACATCAAAAAATTATAGATTGGAAAGCAAAATAAATATCTCATATTAAGAATCAAATCTAATAAAGTTTGACTTCATTGCATACTTTTTATAAATATCTCACATGAACCAATGAAACTCAATGTGTCTCCAAATTACATAAGAAGAGAGAACCTAAATGTGAAGAAGAAAAAGAAATTCAAAATCCATCTTTTTGTAATGAGTTTGTTAAAATTTAAAAACATTCAAGAACCCCAAAATGGTTTGAAATTGATGAGCATAATAGAAATTCTTGAAGGCAAGAGGCCATCACAAACCATTCGGTTGTGGGCTTCAAAAAATTTCAATGAATGGTTTTCCAATAAGATGTATTAACCAAAATATTCCAAATTTTTATACAATTACTAAAGATGTACAAAATGAGACCTTTACTAAATAAATTTCAAAGATTCATGTAAACAAAAAGTTTGATCGAAATAATATTGTTAAAGTTTTTTTAATGCATTAAATTCTATTGTAAATAATAGTAAGGAAAAAGATAAAAGAGTTGCTCATAGACTAATAACATCATTAGTAACAAATTAAATAATTAAAAAGGCTCAATTATTAAGGTAAACTTGTCTTGAATTAAGCCTAAATCGTAAAACATTATCAAAATTACTATCAATAAGATCATGATTAGAAAGTCCTATTGAAAATCATACTTGGGCTTTTAGCAGTAGGCTTCCATGAGTCGATAAGAAGCTAATTAATAGCACATAGGATGAAATTCAACAATTTTGACACTCTAACTCTAGATTTACATATGAGGTTGGAAACAACATTTTTAATACTCTACCTAGGCCATGATTTTGTTATCAGTACGAAGAGTTTATGATAGAAATACATCCATTATTGTTGACTTAAAAGTAGGTTAAATATTATTTTTCTTAAAAAATCACTTTTTTATAAATGTAGGTGTTTTGGAGAACAAAGCTACAGTATGAATAAGTTATTGACATCGATGGCTATAAATTTCAAGGTGGGGACATTCAATATAATTCATAAGGTGCTATAATATTAAATGCTTTCATTGTTTAGTTAGTTTTAATCAATGTTGTATGATTTATTAAACATTTTTTTAATATTTAAATGTAAGTGTTTTGGGGAGTAGCAGTGATAGATCTAGCTCATTGAGAAAGGATATAGGTAGGGAGGAGTGACCTTGACAAGGATTGAGACATGGATAACCTCAGAGTGGTAGATATGAGTGGAACATATCCATAGAGAAGGATAGGCGAAGAGGATAGATATATAAAAATGTGATCAACATAGATTAAATAACAAATAAAGCATAAATCAAATACTTTAATAGTATAAAATGTAAAATGTAACCGAGCATTTGTGGGTTTGCATCCCACCAAGCATGTCAATTTGTAAGCATTGAATTTAAATAAATGAGACATTGAGGAAAATAAATGTAGGCTTCAAATTGAATTAAAAAATCACCTCTAATAGAGTGAAAAGATTAATTACACAAAAAATGAACTAAAATTATAATGAAATACATATTGACAAACGGATATATCTTGCAAATGATAAAACATTTATTGCCCAACTAGATAAAATATACTTGCTCAAAATTGAGACGATAAAATGATGGATTTGATCTCAATTTATAGATTTTTTATATGATGGATAAATTGCTAGGATTTGATCATGTATCATGAGTTTAAAACCTAATTAAAATGTGGCTACTATTATTACCTAATTAACTAATTTATTTATCTAATGAAATTTCTTAATTATTTTGATCAATGAATTGATTGAATTATTTTCAATTTTGATCTCATTTGGTTAAATATGTTAAATAATTTGATTGATATATAAACTAATTTATCATAATTTTCATTGAATTATCTAGGAATAATAGATTTACTTGGATTTATTTTAATTTATTTCAATATTTGTGAGAGAATGATTCATTTAAATATTTGGTTAATTTATTCTACTCGAGTAACAATGGAGGCCGATTTGATCAATAGGAAAGCATTCATCCCATCCCAAAAAGGGAGTACATTTAGAGTTTGAGACTATTTTTTCAAAATGCTGAAGAAAATTTTCAAGATTGATTGTTGGCCTGTGGAGTTAGTAATTTGGGTGACCGTAGGTGACCAAATTCTATATGAAACTCTCTAGTTAATGTCTCTCTCTTAGGTAGTGTCTTTATTTTTGTTTAATGTTATGGATCTTCAAAATTATGGTTTAGTTGCTTAGTTTGTAGTGGATTATGTTTTATAAGTTCTTTTTGGACCATTCCCTAAACAATGCCATTCAAGATGATAACTTACATAATGAAAAATATTTTGTTGGGTATTTGTTTAGACACAAAGTTTTAAAGGAAAATTCTAGTTTCCTTTGTGTTTGAATTTCTTTGAAATGAACCTTGCAAGAATGGGATGAATCTTTAGTGGATAATACAATCAATGGACATAAAATAGAATTGAGTGCTCTATTGTATGGAGAAACAATGGAGGCACATAAGGAAATGTTGTTTCTCCTCACTCATGTCCCTCACCCTCTGCTAGTTTTTGCTATATATATGTAATATATGGGCACTCAAAAAATATGTAATATATGTTTTCTTTTTAGGTTTTTTTCATTTATGGTAGGTTTTCTTAATCAATTTTGTCTATATATGATTGCTACAATCCTATTTGATGGGTCTCTTTGTTTTGTCCCTACACCTTCATGATTTGTGGGTTGACATGCCCTTCTCTATTTTGTACTTTACTATGGAAATTTTTACAATAAATATTTTAATTAGTTTAGGCCTTGATCGTTTTAGGTCTGAAAAAAAAATTAATTTGATTTTGATAAAGTGTAGGAATTAAGGTATCATGAATTTTGTTAATAAGTGGATGTTAGGTGTTCGGGGGGGGACCATGGTATGGATATGAGTGTATGTGAGATTTAGTGTCTACAAAATCCAAAGGTAAATCAAAATATTATAAACATCAAACTTTTTTTGGAAGGATAATATAAAACCAAATCTAAACACAATACAAACATTGTAATCACAACCATACGTACTATATATATGAGATTGCATACAACCATGTGTAAAATTTACAACCATGTAAGATTTATTCATATGTTGTTTATTAAGAAAAAATGTCATAAATTATATTTCTAGAAATAAAAAGGACTACAAATATGGAGGGAAAAAATTAAATAATCTCAACATAGCAAGGATTTTACAAAGTGATACAGATAATTTTCTCAAAAGAAAAAGGATGTGTTGTACACAAGACAACAAACCACTTTTTCATGTTTTTTGATGTCTAAATTGAGATGCACGATTATTTTAAAATGTTCACATGCATCTTAAAAATGTAATGATAAAATTTGCATATCCATATTATTCCTATTGTATTTTTTGCCTCATTTTGAATATATATATATATGGTGCAATATTGTGCAAAGTGGTAATAATTCCCCTAGAGTTTATGACCTATGATATAGACATAAATCAAACACTTGAACTCCATTTTTTCCTTACACACATCTTATCAAAGCATTTTTTTGACACATATCCACATATCCACACATCCACTTTTCCTAATGAATCTTATGTGTATGTCTAATGGTGGCATGTGGAAGGATAAATATGGCTATTGAAAACTTTACCATTATCTTGACAACTAATTATGGCTATATGATTATCTTATTGTAATGAACCTAAGTTCATTCGATAGATATTAATGAAGTTGAATTAGGAAGCATGGATTGTATTTTATTATACACATTTTACATTTAAAAATATGGGTCTAATTTTTGCGATATTGAAAGTTAAATTTCTTCAATAGTATATCCAAGGTATAGGGATATATTAGTGGTAAGAGTAGTGTAGGATAAAAAGGAGAATGTATAAGAGGGGAAGGTCTAGAAAGGTAATGACATGGTAATGGAAGGAGAAGTTACACTATATAAAAAAGGTTAAGATGGAAGCTTATATGATTTTTATAGGTATGCATCCATTACTACTAGAAGTACTCCCTTATGAATCACATGTTGATGATACTCTGGGTATGTGAGGGATCATCATGGAAAAAGCCATAGAAGTGGCAAAAAAAATAGAAAATAAAGTTAGAGCAACTTGACATAAAAAAATTTGAATAAAGTTATCTATATTATTTCAAAAGAAATATGTAGAATAGAATCTATAGAAAATTGAATGTGGTTTCTAAACTACTAAGGTTTGTTTAAAAAATCTATTTGGTGAAAATTTGAAATTTCAATGCAATGGTACTTAAATTTTAGGGAAAAATAAGAGTAGATTAATGCAATGGAGGCCACTAACCCTGATAAATGATAATATCGCAACAATATTCTAGATATAAAGTAGATGACTCATGTCAGATGTGATGCGTAATTTTTTTTCCAAATGTAAATAATTAATTGTGAGATTTTTTATTACAACTTTTTAAAAGTATAAAGAGCTATCTAATAGACCACCTTAACTTGGTCAAAACTTCATTAGATTTAGAATTTCTTTTAATTGTATGAGTATGTGAAGCATGAGAATGTCACATATTTTGGATTCAAAATTTACAGTATTGTTTAGAAAGTTATAGATGTTTTCAATCCAGTCTATCAATTAGGACATTAGTAAATGGTTTGAATAGAAAATGAGTAATAATTACTGATAGAGATTCAAAATAAAGCATGATTTATATTGATTGGGTTGATCTCCTTTAAAGCCCTTTTAAGTTTCATCAATTTTGGGTAAAAAATTCGTCGATACGTAGCCATCATATTGCCACTTTTTTGGCCCATCCTTGATCCTGCCACATACCCTACTACAAGGGTAGCTACATAGATATTTTATTGTAAATGATATTATTATCAAATAATATAATTGGTTCATGTTTTTGGTTGTGGGATTTTTCTTCAAAGAGGATTTTCCCATGTGCATAATTATGTTATAAATTTATAATTTATACATTTTTCTTGTAACTAAAATTAAATCTATTTTGCATATTTATCTCTTGATAGGTTAATATGGACATTTTTAATGTTGCAAATGATACAAGTTGTGGTTCTATTTGAACTTCATAACTTTATATTGTTTGTTTCCATATGCTATTAAGTTCTTATATATGTTTCACTTAGTTTTTCCATTTAGGAGTAGGGTATCCATAGCTTTGATTGTTGAAATGGGAAGGCATATTTCATTTACACATAGAACATAAAAATGTATGCAAAATGGAGAAGCAAATCCAATTTGAATTCAACAAATTTGAAAACATTTTAAAAACTTCCAAACAAATCCAATTTGAAAATATTTTAAAAACTTCCAAACAAATCCAATTTGAATTCAACAAATTTGAAAACATTTTAAAAACTTCTAAAGAAATCCAATTTGAATTCAACAAATTTGAAAAAAATTGCATCTAGGGTTTCAAAATTTAACATATCAATGCATTTTAAACTCTAAAAAATTCGAATTTCAAATACCTGATGCTCGTTATGGAAGTTTAGGCTGACGAAGTTTGGAGAGACCAAGTTGAAGTTGTGTTTTCTGGAAAGAAGAAATTAGTTCGCTCGCCGTCACAGTCTCGGTTCGCCACATGCAGGGAAAGAACTGGAAATTTTAGAAAGTGACGGTCGAAATGAGAGCTTTTGGTTTTTTTGTCATATGCAAAGGGGTTCGGTCAAACCCAAGTTTGACCGAACCCATTTAAATAATGATTTTTCCCATTTAGGGATTGGGGTTCGGGCGAACCATGGGTTCGACCGAACCATATGGTTCGATCGAACCCTTAGTGAGGTTCGGTCGAACCCATTGAGTTTGAGGAAAAGGAAAAAACTGAAATTTCCTTCATCATATAAATTGTAAACCACTATTATAAAGGCACCCCAATGGTTTTTGGCACATCTAGTGGAACTAGTCTGATGGACTCTATTGCATCTTACTAAGAAAGTGGTGTTGTTCTTAGCATATTCTACCTTAAAAATTAACTCAACAAGGTACTTGGTGACTCTGTAATCAAAGTTTGGTGACTCTACAACAACTCACTAATCTTTCTTTGAGATCAAACCTATAAATTTATGCCTAAAATTCAAACAATGGCATCTTCTAAAGGTAATTTCCAATACACTGAACTATCATTTTATACTTCTAAAAGAAGAAATATACATTCTTTATCACCAGTAATGAGAATTAGGGGTTCTATAACTCCATCTGCTAGATCTCAATCCACATGTCCATTGAATATATCACTTCAACCTAGAACTCTTAGGTACCTAGATAACAAACCATTGTTCACTATGGTTGTCCCTAGAAATCAAGTGTTTTGTTTCCTTTAATGGTGGTAGAACTCTTGTATTAACCCAAAGGGATGGAATACCATTGAATGCATTAAAAAATATTCCTTATTTCATTGGTGACACAATTGCTACCCAAATAGAACACATTCAAGATATGGCCAATATATGCTTTGTACACAATATCACAGAAGATAATGTGGATGTTAAACTCCTAGCCACATCCTTGAAAGGAAAAGAACTACAATGGTATAGAGGTTTGCAATGTAACTCCATTCACAACAATTAAGAGGGATACCCATGAATTCATTGGAGGTTTTAACTTCAAATTTTAGAAGACTTGGTATAAAAACTCTACCTTGGTGAGACCATCTCCCAATCATGTCTTCCTATACTACTTAAGGGCTCTTAACAATGATGTTGTTATGATGTACAATATATGTGAAGAGTGGGGGTTCATCCTATAGTGCAATGGTTTAGTGGTGGTGTTGTTGTTTTGGCCACCAGGGTTCAAAATTCTGCTAGCCTATTATGATTGTAGGAACTATTCCTTAACTGATCTAATGTGATCACAGGCTTGACCCGTAATATTGAGGCTGCTAATGTTGTTCATGCCATGTGTCAAGTGTTCATGCCTGAGGTAAAATCCCTCATTAGGCTAGTGTGCTCATGGGATCTATGCCCATATGGAGCTACCATGCTCATAGGATTGTATTGATTAATTGCATTCATGTTGGGGAGGAGGTCCCTCAATTGTGGCCTTCATGCTAGCTCAAGCTAGGCTAAAAATTCCTAATGTAGTCGATCAAAAACATATATATGGGCAGAGTGCATCTACCCAATACATATGGCATTGTTATCAGGGTAGAGAACTATGTAATAGAATTTGGAAAAATAGCTCCAAGACCACCAATGTATCTATTTCAAAAATTTCCTCAACAACCCACCTTAGAACCTCTCCCAATTGCATCTACAAGTCAGCCATCTACTTTTGTTACACCTTTAGATGATTTTCATGAGGTTAAACCCTTATGGAAATTTTTTTGTAATGAGTTAGTGCAAAATAAAGAGGCAATAAACACAAAAGAGTAGACTTTACCAGCCCCAAAGT
Organism: Sequoia sempervirens; assembly: GCA_007258455.2. Classification (NCBI taxonomy): domain Eukaryota; kingdom Viridiplantae; phylum Streptophyta; class Pinopsida; order Cupressales; family Cupressaceae; genus Sequoia; species Sequoia sempervirens. The sequence goes on from VDFB02384471.1 coordinate 7,628, forward strand.
CAAAATTACCAACAAAATAGACAACCATATTGAGGGAAAAATCAATGGAACTATGCTAGACCTTTGAGCAGTGTAAATCCAACCACTATCAATACTTCAAAGGCTCTTGTTCTAGTTCATAATAAATTAACTCAAAAACATGACTAGTGTTACCTGTGCAATGAACCACATAATTAAAATGCTTGTCAAAATGGAGAGATTAAAGTGCAAACTCTAATGGTTCAAAATAAACCCTCAACTTCAAGACAATAATTTGATGCAAACCAAGCAGTTGTCGACAGGTAAGATCACATGCTAGGAGAATCTTGTTGGCCAATTGGCATGATGAAGACTTATGTGGCCTAAGCCAATTAAGTGCTAATGTAGTGGCCTAGAACACAAGGTTGAAGAAAAGAGTAATGGATAGTATAATATCTTCCATACTTGGTCAGACATCAACCTCTCAACTATCTCAAGATACTATATTTTTTGGTAGAAAAAGTAAGAAAACTATGCTATAACCAAATTAGACTATTGGTAAGGGTAACAAAGCACAAGAACAGCCACAAGTCAACCAGTCAACAAAGTTGTAATTTTCTTTTCCAATAGTTTCATCTAATGTTTTTCAACCTCATTTTAATATAGTTGATCAAATGAAGAAGGCTAACTTGAATGTCACCATGTGGGATGCTTTTTCCATCCCATCTCAAATGGATTTGCTACTTGAAAAGCTTTGGAAGGACTCAAGCAACCAAATGATATGTCAGCAAAAGAAAGAAATACTCCTCCAACTAACCTAGTGCTTGACCAAAGGAAGAGGGTAATTCAAATAAAATCAGTAAGCCACCCCCTTTATTTGTCCTTAATTATTGGATATCATAAATACATAATTGTATGATTTATTCACCTAGGGCTAGTAGCTCTATTATTCCAAGAAAGGTAGATGATCTCCTTGGAATTAAGTATGAACTTGTGATTAAGGGAGTTGTGCAATTTAATGACATTGTTGTCAAGACAGTGGGGGCCATTAAAGATTTAAATTTGACTTTGCATGCATGCCTTGGTTGTATAATATTACAAGATATATCTGTCATAGACCTCCCTACCTTTTTTCTATCTTCTCATCAAAAAAATTCACTGCCAAGATGGGTGGGTACCTATCCTCCAATTGGTCCCAAATGCTATTCAAGACAAGATATGGTACAAAAGTGACCATCAAAGCAAAACCCATTATAAAACATCATATTGAACCCTACACTCTTGGGAACACAAATATGAATTACACATTGCATGAAGAAGAAAATGAATGTATTGTTCATGAAAGGTTTGTTACTCTCTTGGAAGAGGTTCTTGATTGCTTGCTGGATGAATGGATAAATTCCATTTAGTTTGATCCCTATATCGAAGTAGAAGAGACTGGGATAGGAATTTATTACATTCATGAAGATAATACTCCTATCCCTAGTGTCATGAAAACTCAAGGAGATCTAGAGGGGTTGTGGTGCTTATTTTTTGATAAATCAAGAAACAATAATGGTGTCAGTGATGGTGTAATGTTGATATCTCCTAGCAAGGAGAACTATGTATTCTCTTTTAGGCTTTAATTCAGCTACACCACTAACATGGATAAGTATGAATCCCTTATCAAATGTCTTTGAATTTGTAACACCTCTCTAAACCTAGGCCAATAAGATAGCATTTTGATTTTTATTTGATATTCTAACTGTTAAATGTTGTTATAATGAGATTAGACATTGATGATTAGTTATTATTATGGATTACATGCTTCTATGTTATATATTGTTCTCATTGCTCATGTACGATTATGGGTAGGAAAGGGACGATGTCGTAACACTCATATTTGAGAGGCTTACGATATCATGACTCCCAAGTCTTGATGATTGATGTTGTTTTGACTATATGATATATGTTATATGCACATGTACTTTGACGTGTAATTAGAGTGATGCAGGTACCGAGTATCGACTCCACCTGGATCCACAGGCCTGAGTGTACTCCTATTCCCCGATGGTCGTTACTGGAGGTAGTCACAGGCCAAATGTACCCTACCCTAGCCCACTGTACCCTGTTAGGAAAGTGTTTTCCTTGTTGATGTCTTACCGTCCGGTTACCTAACGGTAACGTCCAGAGCATCTTTTAGTTGTATGTTCTGGCGCACCTTTCAATTGTATGTGGTTTACCAATATGTTTTGTTGGGGTATTTTGTCTTGGTTTCCGTCAATGTTTTGTGTGGATTATATATTTATTTATTTTGGTTGTCGGTGTTATGATGCGTTTTCATTGGCATCTTTTCATGATTTTAAATATGGTATTTTATAGTATTTTATTGATGGGAGATTTAAATGGTTTTACCCATGAGATTCTAAAATATGTTATTTTAAATGATTTTTATCAATTGATCATTTGAGAGAATGATATATTTCATTCAAAAAATTTAAATGATTTTATTAATCCTTTTTGCAAGCTATTATAGTCTTATTTAAATTTATTTGGGGAGCTTTGTGTATTTTAATGATTGGATTTAAATTATTATTTTATTTGAGTAGAGAATATTGTATATTTAGTGATTTCAATTTATTACCTTGGTGAGCTTTAATAGCTTGTCTAATAAAATATTTTATTTCATTTTATTGTGCTAAGGAGTTTAGTTACAAAAAGAAAATGGGCAGCCTGGTCTTTGATATATATATATATATTCATTTTGTTTTGGAAGGGGAAGAGTTATCTTTTTAGAGAAGAAAATATAAAATGGAAAAAAAAGTTTTATTTTGGGGGTCACTCTTTTGGGGAGAAAAGGGAATTTTCTGTTTTGGCATGGAGGAGGAAACCCCATGATTTGGGCGACTAAGTTGGGGAGATTGTGCAAGTTTTTCTGAGAAGAAATTTGTGGGTAGTAGATTGTTGAAATTAGTGTGCCATTTCCTCTTGGCTGCCATATTTTGGAACCCAGCCGCGCCTTCTCTTCAGAGCAATCTTTCTTTTCAGTTTTGGGGCGACATTGAGGTATTTCTTTTGTGTTTCTTGAATCCCTTTAGTTTTTGGTGTTATTGAATGCAATTCAGCTTGGAAATGGAAGCTTTGTAATTTCTTTATGGCAAAATTATTTCTTTGTTCTTTTTATGAATACCTTGGGGATGAATAATGTGTGTTTAGGATTCAATTTGAAGTTTTGTAGTCTTGCTTTATGGCAGATTTTAGGTGCATTCCTATAAATCGGAAATGGGTCTTTGTCAAATTTGATTTCTGGGCACTCTCATTTCATTTATCTTTTTGCCCAACTTGCTTAAAAAAAATGTTTTTCTTTGCTACTCATTATCCTCTTGATAAAAATGAATTTCAAGGGTGGATTTCATATAGAAATTCCAAGATCTCAACTGGGTCTTTGGAAGATTTTAGTTTGGGGCACTTTCATTTTTGCCCAAATTTGTGCCTACTTGCAAAATGACATTTTTTCATTGTTGCTTGTTTACCGCCTATTAAAAGTGTAAAATTAAGTTGGATTCCATGTAGAAACGTCAAAATATGAACTGATTCTTTGTCCGATTTTTAATCCAGGCACTTTCATTTTTCATGTTTTGCCCAACCATGCATTAAATGATGTTTTTCAGTAAAACACCTTATTATGGGTCTTAAAATTAAAAATTGAAGGTGGATTCCAACTTGGAAAGCCAAAATATGAACTAGGTCAAGCTTAGAATTTTATTCTGGGCACTTTGAATTTTTATGTAAATTTTATGCCTCTATTTCATGATTGAAATCAGCTATTTGAATGATTAGCAGCAATGGGTATGTGCAGGATAATCATGGAAAAAACATGCCCTTAAGTGGCAAAAAATTCAAAAAAATCATAGATAGGTAACTTGACATAAAAATTTGAATAATTTATCTATATTATTTCAAAAATGTGTAAGAATAGAATCTGTAGAAAATTGAATGAAGTTTCTAAACTACTAGGTATGTTTAAAAAAATAAATCTATTTGGTGAAAATTTGAAATTTCAATCACGGTGGTGCAGAAATTTCAAAGGGAAAAGAAGTAGTAGATTAATGCAGTAAAATACACCTAACCACAATAAAGTGAGTAATATTTTTATAAGATTTTAGATATAAGTAGAGGGACTCATTACTTACGTGTGATGCATATTTTTTTTTAAAAAAATTTCAAGTAAATAATTAATTCGCCGTTTTGTGGTACAACTTTTTAAAAATACTTAAAAATCATTATGCACGACCACCTTAACTTGGTCAAAACTTCATGTGATGCATGTTTTGGATTAAAAATGTGATACCATTTGAAGCTATAGATGTTTTCAATCTGACTATCAATGGGACTTTAATTAAGTAATTTGAATAAATGAATAATAATTACTTAGTAAATTCAAAGTAAAGAGCATAATTTACTTATATTGGTGGAAGGTGAATCTCCTTTAAAACCATTTTTTGTTTCATCAATTTTGGGTAAAAAATAATTAAATACACATACCCATCATATTGCCACTTTTTAGCCCATCATGATCCTGCACATACCCCAATCCTTGCTTGGCTGTTTTTAAAAAAAAAGTTTTTGTGATGGTTTTTGTGGCTTTCTTCACTATTTCATATTTGCCTTGGGTCCCTCGTTTGGTTAAACAAGATGGAGTAAAAACCATTATAAGATAATGAGTCCTCGTGCATGGCCTTGAGCGCTTGTAAAGGCTAAGGATGCACTCGAGATGGCCTATCCATCTGCAGGGCGTTGATTTGGGCATGATTGAGTTTTCCCTCGTCTATATGAGAGGTGTACTTGTTTCCGTGTGGTGCCATCCCTTCGAGCACACATGATGACATTCTATCCAGTCTACAGTCTTGCACCTCGTGCCTTAGTAGTCGTGAGTAGTACCCGACATGTCATTATATGAGCATCTCATGTTGTGATATTGGCCTTAATGCATTGCATTCCATGTTTTCTCTGTGCCTGATGTGAGTGTTGGCCTTATGTTACTCTTGCCTTGCCATTTCTACTTGGGCCTTGTGATTGCCTCTGAGCACGTTGGGGTGGCCTCTTTTGAGTCCACATGGTAGGGAGGCATTGCCACCACCATTGGGGACTGGTGTACAGGTTTTGGAGCACCAGTTGGAGTCATCCCCTCTTCTATAATTATCTTATCAGATGATGCATTTTATTCATGGCAATGTTATTGTATTCATACTTATTCTCTTATGCACATTGTACTCTCTTGAGAGAGAGAAAGTAATCATAAATTTAATGAGAAGATATGTGATGATTATGTTTGACTTATGAGTTCTGGTGTTGGTATCAGACTCGCATGTACTATGATAATTCTTTTATGGCTTTCTTTTCTTATTTTCATGCAAAATTAGAAGCTTTGGCTGTATATTTCCTTCTTGCTATAGTCTGCTAAAGTTCTGGAGCAACGTCGCATTTTGTTATTGTTTTGTGTTGCTACTGCCAAAGTTCTAGCATATTGCCACCTTCTATTTTTTGTTTTGTGTCATTGCTGCAAAGTTCCAAAGCACCGGTGTAGGAGGTTCCAGAGCTTCAGGAAGTTCTGAAGCACTGGCGCAGGAAGTTCTAGAGCACTAGCGCAAGATGTTCTGGAGCAGCAGGAAGTTCCAGAGCAGTAGGAAGTTCCGGAGCAAAGGTTCTAGAGTAGGAAGTTCCGGAGCAGGAAGTTTTGGAGTAGCAGAAAGTTCTGGAGTAGAGGTTCCGGAGCAGGAAGTTCTGGAGCAGGAAGTTCTGGAGCAGTAGGAAGTTTCGGAGTAGAAGTTCCATAGCTGGAAGTTCTGGAGCAAAGTTTCTGGAGCTATCTTGTTTGCTCTTGTTCAGTTTTCTCTAGAGGGTGGATTAGTCCTCTCCTTTGGGTTGTGTTCAGCCATGCTTGGCCATGTATGTTGTCAATATATTGTATTGGAAACTTCTTTTTGTGTATGTTATCCTTTATGTTCTAAAAAAAAAAATTATCTTGTCCTCTTTTGGCTCTTACCCTTCAGGGTTGCGTAGCAGGTTGTTACAGAATTGCAAAAAAAAAGGGAGATAAATTTTTTGTAGGTCTTTGGAGATAGTGAATTAATTATCAAAAAAAATATAACTTAGATTATAACAGAGAATAATATGCTCAAATCCTACAAAAAATAGGGTTTGGGATTTGATTGAGGTTTTTGAGCACTTTAGCATCTAGACTATTCCTAGAAGTCAAAATAAACATGTTGATAGACTTGCAATAGTTGGCGCTCAATTTGACATACCAGTACATATTTCAAACAAGAAAGAACAACATATTAGGCTCATTGTAAGACCTATTATTCTAGATAGTTAGGTAAATTAGGAGGTCTTTGAAAATGATCAATAAATGGTCAATTTTATTTAAGAGGAGGTAGATTTTTCTACTAAAAGTTAGTCTAAGTTGCAAGGCCAATATGAAGAGAAGATCATGTAGTGAAACAACAACAAGTTTCAAAAATGTCTTGTCACCCTTGAGTGTATCTTTAATTCAAATGAACAGTTGAAGCATAATAAAATGAACCTAGTTACAAAGAGGGGTGACTACAAGCAAGTCACAATTGCAAAAGGAATATCTTTAAAAGTGGGGAAGGTATGTTCTGAAATTGAGAATGAAAATTTCATTAAGATTTGTCAAGTTTATGATGATGTGATTGCATAGACCTATGAGGATTTAAAATATTTTGATCCTAACCTATATCATCACACCATTGATTTGGATGCAGATGCTAAGCTTGTTAGGAAAAAACAAAGACCTATCAATCCTAAGATTGAGCCTCTGATGAGGAGGGAGTTAACTAAATTAATAGAGGCTAGGATCCTATTTCTCATCAAAAATTCTTCATGGGGAGAAACTTATTCCTCATTAGAAAGAAGAATGGTGAAATAAGGCTTTATGTGGACTTCATAGACTTGAATAGAGCCTCCCTAATGGTTCATTACTCTCTCCCCTCCATGGAGAAAATTTTGCACAAGGTTAGTGGTTTAAAAAGATTATATTTCTTAGATAGCTACTCAAGCTAAAATAAAATTCTAGTCTAGGAATTTGACCAACATAAGACACCATTTACTACCAAATGGGGTACCTACACTTATTGCAAGATTCCTTTTGGGTTAACCTTGATGATAGTGCTACCTTTTAGCAGGCCATGGATATGGTGTTTCAAGGTATTTTCAAAGAATTTATGTTGGTTTGCTTGGATGAAATAACCATATTTTCAAAATATGGAGGTGATTGCTTCACCCACCTTGAATAAGTCTTCAATAAGTGTAAAGAGTGTGGTATTTCCATAAATCCAAAAAAGTGTATATTTTCCATTGACCAAGTTAGATTACTTGGACACATTGTTTCCAAGGAAGGTTTGGACATTGATTTGGAGAGGGTGAATTCCATCCTGTCCATTTTGCTCCCTGGTCACAAGAAAGGATTACAAAGCTTCCTTAGAAGGATTAATTTTATGAGAAGATTCATTATCAACCTTACTACTCTGATAAAACCCCTCACCATCATGCTGAAAATGAGCATGATCTTCAAATGGAAAATAGAAGGAAAGGATGGTTTCAAGGCTATCAAGAAATTCATTGCTCAAGCACCTACATTAGTTAATCTAAATTATGAGGACTTAATCATGTAAAATTTTGGAGTAGAGGTGAGCATATCAGCCATCTGAACATAATTGAGTAATGTCAATCTTGAGCAACATATTGCCTTCTTTAATGAAGGACTTAAATATAATTATGATCTCAAGTATAGCTAGATGTTGAGAAATAGTTCCTTGATATTGCTAGAGCATTGTAAATTTTAGGCACAAATTGTCTAACAATAGAATCCAATTGATGGTCCCTCATGCTAACATCAAATATTTTTTTTTGAGCATAGATATCAGTAAAAAAGAGTTGGTTGGGTCATTAGGGTAATGGAGTATGCATTGATATTAAGATCACCAAGATTGTGAGAGGCAAGGTGTTGTGTGAGCAACTTGTCTTAATATTTGAGACTCCTAGATAAAGGATTCCCTTGTGTTATGAGGACCAAATATCCAACATTGACACTCAAAACAACTGGGTGAATGATATGACTACCTTTTATAGGAAGGTAGATATCCTCAAGGTCTAGATAAAACTAGAAGACACTTTAGAACACAATCCATCTCCTATATCTTAGTGGATGACATACATTTTAGAAAATACCTCAATGGAGTGTTTTTAAGGTGCATTAGACAAAATCAGGTCATTATTTTGTTAGAAGAATTCCATGATGGCTCTTTTGGTGATGCAGAGTGGCAGGGAAGCAACACCTTTTCCGGCCAAATGCTTCTTTCAAATACTCTATATGCATACATCAACTTCACTATTCCCCTCAACAATGCAACTTGACCACTCAACTTGAGTCACACAACTAGACATCTCAAAACGACTTGGGGATGATGTAAACACTCTTCACACAACACAACATGACCAAACAAATAGACCTTGCACCCAAAAACATTCATTCTTCCATCGCTCCTACACAAGCCCATGCAACTTTGTAACATTCACCGATTGGACTGTTAAAATAAAATCTGATTAAAGGCATTAATCAGACCATGAAACATGGTTTTAGACTCCTAACACCATCCTCCACAAGTTCCCAAAAGCACAGGATCAAACACCCAAAACAAATGTATCAAAAGATTGATTTACAAGCCATAAACAAGGCTTAACTAGCCTTGTACAAGGAAGCTTTCAACTTGTCAAGGCACACCCCAACACCCCTAATGCCTTTAAAAGATTCCAACATGTTCCCTAAGACCTATTTCACATGTTTCATCCATTCCATTTATTTAAAATACTCAGAAATCAAAAGAAATGCTTACAAATGATCATTTTTTGGACTGTTTCAAGGTAAAACCAGACCTAGGGCATCACATAACTTTTGTAAAAATACATTTTTCAACTTGAAACAAATTTCACCATGTAAAGGAGTCCTAAATCTACCAATCCACCAAGTTTCATATTTTTCTCATGGTGGAAATGGGAGTTACATCCATTTTGGTGACCAAACCCTTGTTTTGAAAGGTTTCAGACCCACTTTCACTAAAATTAATGTAACTTACTCAATACTTGATGAAAACGAGCCAAATCACCACCAAACGAAATTAGACTCTTTCCTCTTTCAAACCATGCTAATTTGGATCCCATAAAATGATGTACCAGATTGTACCAAGCATGGGAACAGTGAAAAATGCTGAAAAAATAGAAAAAGAGAGTTTTTTTATTATATTTAATGCTTCAAAACTTCATCCAACTCCCAAAATCCACCTGAGGGAGGATTTTTAAACTTTTCACCATCACTTCCAATGGACCTCAACTGATTTCCAAGGAGGGAACCCATTGGTTAATGATAATTACATCATAAATGTTGAGTTTACTCCAAATTACATTATGAAAACTTTGCATTTTGAAGAAACCTTTCAATCCTAAAGACCTAAGACCTTAAAAACCATTCAAATGGCTTGGAATTAGAATTATTACATTATTAATACCCCCACCTTTTCACATTTACATACAAATTCATGTTTATTCCTTCAAAGGCTACAAGAGCATCTTTTAGTGCAAGAGTGCATTTGTGTACATTGAGACTCAAAACTCAAAAACTCAACCTAGATCATAGTAAATGGTCTTGTTAGAACTTATTTAAAGAAAAAAATACTCAAAAAACCAACACTAACCCTACTAAACACCAATTTCCATCAAATAAGGAAAAATGGAGAATGAGGTGTAGGTGCTCCTGCACCATTAGGTGACCAATTTTCTACAAGGACCAATACTACTAAAATAATGAGAGATGGATATTATTGGTCAACTTTATTTAATGATGCTCACACATGGGTGAATAACTACAAGAAATGTGCTTTATTTTTTAGAAACCAAAGGTTAGATTCCCTTACTCTTCATCCCATTTAGGTGGACCAACCATTTATATGGTGGGGGTTGGATTTTATTGCCATGATAAATCGACCATCTACAATTGGTCATAAATGGATTTTAGCGGCCATAGACTAATTCACTAGGTGGATAGAGAAAATGACATTGTAGTGTAGTAAAATGCATACCCTTGCATTTTCACACTTGTTTGGGCCCACCTTGCTTTATTTATCCCTATTTATGTCTTAATTGGTACTATTTTGCATCCACAAGCCCTATGAATTATATATTTTTTTGGCTAATCTGATGTAGAGCAGGGGTAAGCAATCTCCTAACACACTCAAACAACCTCTCTTTCAAACCTTGAGACCTCAATTGGTGGATTTTCCTTCATAAACCCTCATTTTGCTAATAGCCTTTCAAAAGGGATTTTTTAGGCATAAATATTGACACAAACTAAATCTACCAAAAAGGAAACCTATTTTAGATACCCATTTTTCCATTCTCAAACATACCTCAAAATAAAATAAGGTTCCTTTATATGAAAGGGGTCAAAAATTGTTTGTCCTCTTTTTTTACTAGGCCTAATTGACAACTAGGCATGCTCCAAATGGGTTCAGGCCTTCAAAATGTCTCAACACCTATTCCAACACCTTCAACATATCACAAATATCTTGAATAACCTTTTCCTATCATGTAGATCCTTCTCCAAAGGCTTTACAACAAATTCCCTAAGTCTAGGGTTCTTAGGCCTGATACATGAAGATATCAGACCATTGCAACAACTCCACACGTTCCAAACTCCATCTCCTACCTCTAAAATCTTGAAACATAAAAATACACATCAACACAATCCATTCCACCAAGTTTTAGAAGTTTCTACTAGGTGGAATAGAGATTATTACATTTTATTCCCTCATTGGTTACTTTATCTAAGGTTTCAACCAGTTTGAAGTAAAATGGACACAACTCCTTTGAAACTCAATGAAATTACTTACAACTGGTGTCAAAACAAAGTACATTCAATGTAAAATCACCCACAATTGGTTTTAGATCATCACTAGATCGTACAGATTCGTACAACTTAGTATAGCAACAAAGAAACTTTAGAATTTGCAGAAAAATAGAGTTTTATTGCTTCAATATTCAAAACTTCAACAACCCAAACTTCTCTTCAACCATACAAGGTATTTTAAACACTTACGAACATGTTCCCAATGGTCACTAAATACATTTCAAATTATAGACCAACTAAACATCATT
>VDFB02384472.1:0-23246 GCA_007258455.2 Sequoia sempervirens
ATTCTTTCAGTCACTTCAAACTCTTTATTTCCCAACAAATGGAAAAGACTAACATGTGCCCTTTCAACGCTTCCAGTCCATATTAATCATGGAGATGTAATTTGTAAGTTTGCAGAAATGTATCAAAGGGGAGCCAAAAATTTAGAGATTTTCATAGGGCCTCTGAATCAGCTCTTGTTGTTTTTATATGAAAATATTGTTCTTTGTTTTCTATTTATATTATCTATTTGTGTCATTTGGGAACTCCTATTTTTGGGAATTTAGTAAGAGTTCTCAAACAAAGTAGGATGACATCTACTATACAACTGAACATTTAAATGGAATTTGAAGCATGAATTTATTTAATTTTTAATTTGATTCCTTAAGGTAGCCTCATAAAATGCTCTTTTCTGATTGTATATCATACTGCCTACTGCTTCTTTTCTTTTACTGTTGCAAGTCACAATTTTAATTGTGTATGTTTGATTTGTCTCTTGTAGTTTTTTGTTCCATAATTTCAAGGCTTACCATTTATTAGTTTGTGATTTGTAGGGTTGGGAAGAAACTGAATTGAAACAAGAGCATGAGGGTGGAGGTCAACTATAGTTAAGGTTTGTAAATGCCTTGAAGCCATAGTTACATCTCTTGTAAGTTACAAAGATGTTGAAAACCAAATCATGATGATCAAAAAAGAAATCCCAATCTTCTAAGTACACTTGTCTTCCTGTTGGGTTGTTTTAAACAGGATTTGATTGAGTTTGAAATGCCCATTCAGCTTTATTTGGTTCCAATTTTTTTTTTCCATATCATCCAAAACAAAACCCCTGAAGTCCATCAGCTTCATTCTAATAGAAATGGCTAGAAGTCTTCACACACCAAGGGTTCTATCGGCTGTACATGTATTTTGGTTCTAGCGATGCATCAATGGTTCTATTTTTCATCGACGTGAGGATCTTCTTTTGGCAGGATGAGGTCTCCTATTCCCGCAATGGTCCGATGGGGATGTCACAACGGTTCTATTTTTTCAATAGCGTGAGGATCTTCTATTAGCAGGATGAGGTCTCTAGTTACCATGATGGTCTGATGGGGATGTCACCCTAACATCCCTATTGGACCATCGCAGGAACAGGAGACCTCGTCTTGCTAATAGAAGATCCTCACGCTGATGAAAAACCAGAACTGTCGATGTATTTCTGGAACCAAAAGACACGTCCGACCAATAGACCGATAAGGTGGGGACAGCCAGTTCCATTTTTTGTAATGTGGTAAGTGTCATACAGGTAATTCTATGTCATGCTGGGGAACTCTTCTTGAAGGTTCTAAACAATTTGCCTCATTTTTATAAGACTATGTTGGTAGTGCCACCTGAATCACAGTTGTTTGGTGGGATTCCCAACCCAGACAATGAGGTGCAGCTGTGGAAATCTCATAGAGAGAAGCTACAAGCTACCATGGTGATTTTTTTGAGGGAATTTATATCAGAGTATTGCTTAGTGTGGCTTAAGACATGTGCAAATGATATTCTCTCTACAGATAGACTTGGGGGAAAGTATTTACTTGATCTTGAGAAAAGTGGCAAGGAACTTGCAGAGAATGAGACATTGATCAGAGAAATTTTTGGAAAGTCTAGATGCGTTTGAAGGGAGCTTGGAGTGGTTAAAAACAGTTTTTGGTTCAAATGTTGAGTTTCAATTCCAATGCGTGTGTGAGATTGTTTTGAATCACTCAAAGAGTTCGTGGAATGAACTTTTTGAAAGCATATTTATTAGTAAGATGAAACAAATAATAGTTGATGGATTTGTAGATCTGCATGAGAGAGTTAAGGTTGGTAAATACCTTGAAGCCGTAGTTACATCTCTGGAAGGTTACAAAGATGTTGAAACCCATTTACAAAAATTAACTACTAGTGAGAGTTTGCTTGTCAAGAGAGGGGACCTAAAAACTGTCAATTTACTTGGGTTGAGTTTTAGATTTATGATGACAAATGATCAAGACTAGTTTGTTTAGCTTAATGCTTATTTTTGAACTGAGGTTAGTCAAATAAAAGATACCATAGTGAGGGGTCCAAGAATATTTTGGAAGACCTCCTAAGTTTTCTTCATGCACATAAATCTCCTTCAAGGATAAATGATTTAGCACCTTATTTGCAAGAGAAATGCTTCCATTTTATCTCAACATTGATTGTTGAGATTGAAGAACATCTTGCACATCTTTCAGAAGCTCTCCATCAAGAAAGGAAAAATGAGGAGATGCCAGAAAAAATGAACAAGGAGACACTAGAACCAACAATTATAGTGGAAAGGGCACTTTTCTTAGGAAGGATTTTAGTTGCTCTCAATTTTCATTCAACTTCCCTTCCACTAGTTCTTGGCTTGTCTCAGCTTTGGTTTGTTGAGAACAAAGCTTTAGTTTGAGGGTAAGGATCTTCAACTTTTAGATACTCCAGTATTGATTTTGATTACCCTCTTCTAGAAAGTTCTGGAAGACAAATACTAATGAGAGGGGTTGGTTTGAAGCCTGAATCACAGGATAAAAATAATAGCACCAAATTGAATAAACTGAGAAGAACTATGCACAATCTTTGTATCAGAGCTCATAGCATGTGGATATTGTGGATAATTGAAGAGCTTTCAGGAATTCTCACAAGAGATCTAAGGGAGGATGATTCTTTATCCATGACAACTCCTTTGAAGCCATGTATTCTCATTTGCATTGCATATTTTGTTTGTTGTGGCTTATGGAGTTGGTTTCATTTCCATGATTCATCTAATCTTACGTCTTTACTTGGGTTTTATGAGATTTTTCTTTACAGTTCCCTAGTTTAAAGTCATCATGGTTTATATCTCCTAGATATATTAATAACTGAATGAGAATAAAGCATCTAGAGTAAAGAGCTACATTTGATTCTTTTAGTCACTTCAAACTCTTTATTGCCCAATAAATGGAAAAGACTAACATGTTCCCTTTCAACCCTTCCGATCCATATTAATCATGGAGATGTAATTTGTAAGTATGTAGAAAAGTATCAAAAGGGAGCCAAAAAGTTAATAGATTTTCATAGGGCCTATGAATTAGCTCTTGTTGTTTTTATATGAAAATATTGTTGTTTGTTTTCTATTTATAATATCTATTTGTGTCATTTGGGAACTCTTATTTTTGGGAATTCAGTAAGAGTTCTCAAACAAAGTAGGATGACATCTACTATACAACTGAACATTTAAATGGAATTTAAAGCATGAATTTATTTAATTTTTAATTTGATTCCTTAATGCAGCCTCATAAAATGCCCTTTTTTGTTTGTATATCAAACTGCCTACTGCTTCTTTTCTTTTACTGTTGAAAGTCACAATTTTAGTGTTGTATGCTTGATCTATCTCGTATTTTTTTGTTCCATAATTTCAAGGCTTACCATTTATTAGTTTGTGATTTGTAGGGTTGGGAAGAAACTGAATTGAAACAAGAGCATGAGGGTGGAGGTCAACTATAGTTAAGATTCGTAAATGCCTTGAAGCCATAGTTACATCTCTGGAAAGTTACAAAGATGTTGAAAACCAAATCATGATGATCAAAAAAGTAATCCCAATGTTCTAAGTACACTTGTCTTCATGTTGGGTTGTTTTAAAAAAGATTTGATTGAGTTTGAAACACCCATTTAGCTTTATTTGGTTCCAAATTTTTTTTTCCATATCATCCGAAACAAAACCCCTGAACTCCATCTGCTTCATTCTGATAGAAATGGCTAGAAGACTTCACACACCAAGGGTTTTATCAGTCGTACATGTCTTCTGGTTCCAGCGATGCATTAATGGTTCTATTTTTCATCGGCATGGGGATCTTCTATTCGCGGGATGAGGTCTCCTATTCAAGCGATGGTCCAATGGGGATATCACAACGGTTCTATTTTTTCATTAGCGTGAGGATCTTCTATCAGCGGGACGTGGTCTCTAGTTACCATGATGGTCCGATGGGGATGTCACCCTGACATCCCCATTGGACCATCGTAGGAATAGGAGACCTCAGCCCGCTGATAGAAGATCCTCACGCTGATGAAAAAATAGAACCGTCGATGCATTGTTGGAACGAAAAGACACGTCTGACCGATAGATTGATAAGGTGGGGACAGTCAGTTCCATTTTTTGTAATGTGGTAAGAGTCATACACGTAATGCTATGTCAAGCTGGGGAACTCTTCTTGGAGGTTCTAAATGATTTGCCTCTTTTTTATAAGACTGTGTTGGCAGTGCCACCTGAATCATAGTTGTTTGGTGGGATTCCCAACCCAAACAATGAGGTGTAGTTGTGGAAATCTCATAGAGAGAAGCTACAAGCTACCATGATGATTTTTTCAAGGGAATTTATATCAGAGTATTGCTTAGCGTGGCTTAAGACATGTGCAAATTATATTCTCTCTACAGATAGGCTTGGGGAAAAGTATTTACTTGATCTTGTGAAAAGTAGCAAGGAACTTGGAGAGAATGAGACATTGATCAGAGAAACATTCGAAAGTCTGGATGCATTTGAAGAGAGCTTGAAGTGGCTAAAAATAGTTTTTAGTTCAAATGTTGAGTTTCCATGCCAATGCGTGTGTGAGATTGTTTTGAAGCACTCAAAGAGTCCGTGGAATGAACTTTTTGAAAGCCTATTTGTTAGTAAGATGAAACAAATAATAGTTGATGGATTTGTAGATCTGCATGAGAGAGTTAAGGTTGGTAAATACCTTGAAGCCATAGTTACATCTTTGGAAGGTTACAAAGATGTTGAAACCCATTTGCAAAAATTAACTACTAGTGAAAGTTGGCTTGTCAAGAGAGGGGACCTAAAAACTGTCAATTTACCTGGGTTGAGTTTTAGATTTATGATGACAAATGATGAAGACTAGTTTGCTCACCTTAATGCTTATTTTCGAACTGAGGTAAGTCAAATAAAAGATACCATAGTGAGGGGTACAAGAATATTCTAGAAGACCTCCTAAGTTCTCTTCACGCACATAAATCTCCTTCAAGGATAAATGATTTAGCACCTTATTTGCAAGAGCAATCTTTCCATTTTATCTCAACATTGATTGTTGAGATTGAAGAATATCTTGCACATCTTTCAGAAGCTCTCTATACAGAAATGAAAAATGAGGAGATGCTAGAAAAAATGAACAAGGAGACACTAGAACTGACAGTTATAGTGGAAAGGGAACTTTTCTTAGGAAGGCTTTTAGTTGCTCCTAGTTTTCATTCAACTTCCCTTCCACTAGTTCTTGGATTGTCTCATCTTTGGTTTGGTGAGAACAAAGCTTTAGTTTGAGGGAAAGGATCTTCAACTTTCAGATACTCCAGTATTGATTTTGATTAACCTCTTCTAGAATTTTCTAGAAGACAAATACTCATGAGAGGGGTTGGTTTGAAGCCTGAATCATAGGATAAAAATAATAGCACCAAATTGAATAAACTGAGAAGAACTATGCACAATCTTTGTATCAAAGCTCATAGCATGTGGATATTGTGGATAACTGAAGAGAATTCAGGCATTCTCACAAGAGATCTAAGGGAGGATGATTCTTTATCCATGACAACTCCTTTGAAGCCCTGTATTCTCATTTGCATTGCATATTTTGTTTGTTGTGGCTTATGGAGTTGCTTTCATTTCCATGATTCATCTAATCCACGTCTACTTCTTACCTAGATTTTCTTTAGTTCGATTTAAATCCTGTCATAGGACATATCTAGATATATTAATAAATGAGAATAAACATCTAGGGTAAGAGCTGCATTTGAGTTGTACGGTCACTTAAGCAGGTTATTTCCCAATAAATGGAAAGCAAATAAGATGTCAACCCTTCATTATAATGTCCCTTAGGAGTCTTATTAAGCAGAACATCGCAGAGAAAAAGTATCAAAGGGATTTAAAAAGTTTGAGATTTTCATGGGGCTATAAGATCAAGCTCTTGTTGTTTTTATATGAAAATATTGTTGTTTGTTTTCTATTTATAATATCTATTTGTGTCATTTGGGAACTCCTATTTTTGGGAATTCAGTAAGAGTTCTCAAACAAAGTAGGATGACATCTACTATACAACTGAACATTTAAATGGAATTTGGAGCATGAATTTATTTAATTTTAATTTGATTCCTTAAGGCAACCTCATAAAATGCCCTTTTCTGATTGTATATCAAACTGCCTACTACTTCTTTTCTTTTACTGCTGCAAGTCACAATTTTAATGTTGTATGCTTGATCTGTTTCTTGTAGTTTTTTGTTCCATAATTTCAAGGCTTACCATTTATTAGTTTGTGATTTGTAGGGTTTGGAAGAAACTGAATTGAAACAAGAGCATGAGGGTGGAGATCAACTACAGTTAAGGTTCGTAAATTCCTTGAAGCCATAGTTATATCTCTGGAAAGTTACAAAGATGTTGAAAACCAAATCATGATGATCAAAAAAGTAATCTCAATCTTCTCAGTGCACTTGTCTTCATGTTGGGTTTTTTTAAACAAGATTTGATTGAGTTTGAAACACCAATTCAACTTTATTTGGTTCAAAAAAAAAATTCCATATCATCCGAAACAAAACCCCTGAACTCCATCTGCTTCATTCTGATAGAAATGGCTAGAAGAATTCACACACCAAGGGTTCTATCGATTTATATGTATTACAGTTCATGAGTAGATCAATGGTCCCTGACCCACTTTCATTAGCGGTAGGAATAAACACACATTGGGGATGAGGACCACCTATTCCATAAGCGTGTTAGGTGGGGACCATTGGTAGGGATGAGGATATTTTACTGTAGGAGTGAAGGACCAGAGGTTCTGAATTTTATGAAGTGGTAGATGGGATATGCTTACTGACATTGGGTCCATCACATCGTGAACATATCATACAAATAAAAACCAAAACCATCGATCTCTTGGAACCAAAAGATACCCAAAATAGATGGGCGATAAAGGTGAGAATGATCAGTTCCATTTGTAATGTAGTAGTCTTACGAAGTAATTCATTTGGCTTTGGGAACTCTTGGAGGTTCTAAACGATTTTCCTCATTTTTATAAGACTGTGTTGGCAGTGCCACCTAAATCACAGTTGTTTGGTGGGATTCCCAACCCAGACAATGAGAGTCTTGATTGAAATATCAGCAGAGAGAGCTACACAGCTTCCTCAATGATTTTTTCCAGGGGGTGCAATGTGCTTAGCGTTGCTTAAGACATGTGCAGATGATATTCTATCTACAAATAGGCTTGGGGGAAAGTATTTACTTGATCTTGTGAAAAGTGGCAAGGAAATTGCAGAGAATGAGACATTGATCAGAGAAATTTTTGGAAAGTCTGGATGCATTTGAAGGGAGCTTGGAGTGGCTAAAAATGGTTTTTGGTTCAAATGTTGAGTTTCCATGCCAATGTGTGTGTGCGATTGTTTTGAAGCACTCAAAGAGTCCGTGGAATGAACTTTTTGAAAGCTTGTTTGTTAGTAAGATGAAACAAATAATAGTTGATGGATTTGTAGATTTGCATGAGAGAGTTAAGGTTGGTAAATACCTTGAAGCCATAGTTACATCTTTGGAAAGTTAGAAAGATGTTGAAACCCATTTATAAAAATTAACTACT
Source organism: Sequoia sempervirens (assembly GCA_007258455.2). NCBI lineage: Eukaryota > Viridiplantae > Streptophyta > Pinopsida > Cupressales > Cupressaceae > Sequoia > Sequoia sempervirens. The sequence goes on from VDFB02384472.1 coordinate 7,570, forward strand.
AGTGAGATTTTTCTTGTAAAGAGAGGGGACCTAAAATTTACTTGGGTTACTGGAGTTTTAAGATTTATGATGACAAAATGGCGAAGACTAGTTTGTCTTTTTTGTGCTTATTTTTGGAAGTTAGTCAAATAAAGATACCATAGTAGGGGGTCAAAGAATATTTTGGAGAGGCCTCCTACGCTCTTCATACATAAATATCCTTCAAGGATGATAAATAGTTTAGCTCCTTATTTTACAGAAGAAATGCTTTTTTATCTCAGCATTTGATTTGTTCCAAAGGATTAAGAATATCTGCATCTTTCGGAAAACTCCTCTATCAAGAAATGAAAAATGAGGAGATGCAGGAAAAAGAAATGAACAAAGGGGCAACTGTAGGCATTTTATAGTGGAAGGAACTTTCTTAGGGAGGCTTTTGGGTAAACTCTCAGTTTTTCATTCAGCTTACTTCACTTCAGTTCTACTTATAAACTTTGAACGTGACTTAGCTTGAGAAAGGATCTTCCAACTTTCAGATCTCCGGTGTTATTGATTTTGATTACCCTCTTCTAGATGGATTGGAAGACAAATCTTGATAAGGTTGGTTGGCAGATCTAGGATAAAAATAATAGCACCAAATTGAATAAACTAAGAAGAACTATGCACAATCTTTGTATAAGACCTAATAGCATGTGGATATTGTGGATAACTGAAGAGCTTTCAAGTATTCTCACAAGAGATCTAAGGGAGGATGATTCTTTATCCATGACAACTCCTTTGAAGCCCTGTATTCTCATTTGCATTGCATATTTTGTTTGTTATGGCTTATGGAGTTGGTTTCATTTCCATGATTCATCTGATCACTGATCTCTTCTTGTAGTTTTCATGAGATTTCTTCTAGTTCTGATTTAAGTCATCATGGTTTATATCTAGATATATTAATAACCAAATGAGAATAAAGCATCTAGAGTAAAAAGCTACATTTGATTCTTTTATTCACTTCAAACTCTTTATTGCCTAATAAATGGAAAAGACTAACATGTGCCCTTTCAACCCTTCCAGTCCATATTAATCATGGAGATTTAATTTGTAAGTATGCAGAAAAGTATCAAAGGGGAGCCAAAAAGTTAGAGATTTTCATAGGGCCTATGAATCAGCTCTTGTTGTTTTTATATGAAAATATTGTTGTTTGTTTTCTATTTATAATATCTATTTGTGTCATTTGGGAACTCCTATTTTTGGGAATTCAGTAAGAGTTCTCAAACAAAGTAGGATGCCATCTACTATACAACTGAACAATTAAATGGAATTTGAAGCATGAATTTATTTAATTTTTAATTTGATTCCTTAAGGCAGCCTCATAAAATGCCCTTTTCTGATTGTATAGAAAACTGCCTACTGCTTCTTTTCTTTTACTGCTACAAGTCACAATTTTAATGTTGTATGCTTGATCTATTTCTTGTATTTTTTTGTTCCATAATTTCAAGGCTTACCATTTATTAGTCTGTGATTTGTAGGGTTGGGAAGAAATTGAATTGAAACAAGAGCATGAGGGTGGAGGTCAACTACAGTTAAGGTTCGTAAATGCCTTGAACCCATAGTTACATCTCTGGAAAGTTACAAAGATGTTGAAAACCTAATTATGAGGATCAAAAAAGTAATCCCAATCTTGTAAGTAAACTTGTCTTCATGTTGGGTTGTTTTAAACAAGATTTGATTGAGTTTGAAACACCCATTCAGCTCTATTTGGTTCATAATTTTTTTTTCCATATCATCCAAAACAAAACCCCTGAACTCCATCTGCTTCATTCTGACAGAAATGGCTAGAAGACTTTACACAGCAAGGGTTCTATCGGTCATACATTTCTTGTGGTTCCAGGGATGCATCAATGGTTCTATTTTTCATCGGCATGAGGATCTTCTATTGGCAGGATGAGGTCTTCTATTCCCACGATGGTCTGATGGAGATGGCACAATGGTTCTATTTTTTCATTAGCGTGAGGATCTTCTATCAACGGGACGAGGTCTCTAGTTACCATGATGGTCTGATGGAGATGTCACCCTGAAATCCCCATTGGACCATTGTGGGAACAGGAGACCTCGTCCCGCTGATAGAAGATCCTCACGCTAATGAAAAAATAGAACCGTCGATGCATTGTTGGAACCAAAAGACACATCCGACTGATAGACCGATAAGGTGGGGGCAGTCAGTTCCATTTTTTGTAGTGTGGTAAGAGTCATACAGGTAATGCTATGTTAGGCTGGGGAACTCTTCTTGGAGGTTCTAAACGATTTTCCTCTTTTTTATAAGACTGTGTTGGCAGTGCCACCTGAATCATAGTTGTTTGGTGGGATTCCCAACCCAGATAATGAGGTGCAGTTGTGGAAATCTCATAGAGAGAAGCTACGAGCTACCATGATGATTTTTTTGAGGAAATTTATATCAGAGTATTGCTTAACGTGGCTTAAGACATGTGCAGATGATATTCTCTCTAGAGATAGGCTTTGCGGAAAGTATTTACTTGATCTTGTGAAAAGTGGCAAGGAACTTTTAGAGAATGAGACATTGATCAGAGAAACATTGGAAAGTTTGGATGCATTTGAAGGTAGCTTGGAGTGGCTAAAAATGGTTTTTGGTTCAAATGTTGAGTTTCCATGCCAATGCATGTGTGAGATTGTTTTGAAGCACTCAAAGAGTTTGTGGAATGAACTTTTTGAAAGCATGCTTGTTAGTATGATGAAACAAATAATAGTTGATGAATTTGTAGATCTGCATGAGAGAGTTAAGGTTGGTAAATACCTTGAAGCCATTGTTACATCTCTGGCAAGTTACAAAGATGTTGAAACCCATTTGCAAAAATTAACTGCTAGTGAGAGTTGGCTTGTCAAGAGAGGGTACCTAAAAAGTGTCAATTTACCTGGGTTGAGTTTTAGATTTATGATGACAAATGATGAAGACTAGTTTTGTCACCTTAATGCTTATTTTTGAACTGAGGTTAGTCAAATAAAAGATACCATAGTGAGGGGTCCAAGAATATTTTGGAAGACCTCCTAAGTTCTCTTCATGAACATATATCTCCTTCAAGGATAAATGATTTAGCACCTTATTTGCAAGAGCAATGCTTCCGTTTTATCTCAACATTTATTGTTGAGATTGAAAAAAGCTTGCACATCTTTCACAAGCTGTCTATCAAGAAATGAAAAATGAGGAGATGCTAGAAAAAATGAACAAGGAGACACTAGAACTGATAGTTATAGTGGAAAGGGCACTTTTCTTAGGAAGGATTTTAGTTGCTCTCAGTTTTCATTCAACTTCCCTTCCACTAGTTCTTGGCTTGTCTTAGCTTTGGTTTGTTGAGAACAAAGCTTTAGTTAATTGAGGGTAAGGATCTTCAACTTTCAGATACTCCAGTATTGATTTTGATTACCCTCTTCTAGACAGTTCTGGAAGAAAAATACTAATGAGAGGGGTTGGTTTGAAGCCTGAATCACAGGATAAAAATAATAGCACCAAATTGAATAAACTGAGAAGAACTATGCACAATCTTTGTATAAGAGCTCATAGCATGTGGATATTGTGGATAACTAAAGAGCTTTCAGGAATTCTCACAAGAGATCTAAGGGAGGATGATTCTTTATCCATGACAGCTCCTTTAAAGCCCTGTATTCTCATTTGCATTGCATATTTTTTTTGTTGTGGCTTATGGAGTTGGTTTCATTTCCATGATTCATCTAATCACTGATCTCTTCTTGCAATTTTCATGATATTTCTTCTAGTTCTGATTTAAGTCATCATGGTTTATATCTAGATATATTAATAACCGAATGAGAATAAAGCATCTAGAGTAAAGAGCTACATTTGATTCTTTCAGTCACTTCAAACTCTTTATTTCCCAATAAATGGAAAAGACTAACATGTGCCCTTTCAACCCTTCTAGTCCATATTAATCATGGAGATGTAATATGTAAGTATGAAAAAGAGTATCAAAGGGGAGCCAAAAAGTTAGAGATTTTCATAGGGCCTATGAATCAGCTCTTATTTTTTTTATATGAAAATATTTTTGTTTGTTTTCTTTTTATAATATCTATTTGTGTCATTTGGGAACTCCTATTTTTGGGAATTTAGTAAGAGTTCTCAAACAAAGTAGGTTGATATCTAATGTACAACTGAACTACTATTCCACTACATTGTAAACCTTAAACCCCTACCATCCCTGCACTACTTTCATTGTACTCTACATGGTTGATATTAGAAGAGCCACTTTTCACTTTGTTATTTTTCATCCTTTTTCTTTATGTGCTACTCTATTTTTTACACTCAACTTCAAAAGTGATTTGCATGCCCCCTCAGAAAGTGGAAGCTAATTTTAAGAGTTCAAATTCTGAAATTTGTATAGACAACTCAATCTACATTCCCTTAATATCATTTTTATGGGTAAAAGTAAGTTCTCATGTGAACTATGCAATTTTATAGTGGAAACTTCGAAAAGAAAAGATCACTTTGAACATCTCATAACAGAAAAGAAAAGAATAAAAAGACTTTGATTCCAAGTTCTCTATATAAATCCTTAACTTCTACAACACAAGATGGATCTGCTTTTCCATAATTACCCTAAAAAAGAAGATAATCACTATTAGTCAACAAGCAACTAGTAAAATTATGAAAAATAATGGATCATATGAATCATATGGCCTTACCGCATACAGATTTGAAAAGTAAAGTTAACTAAAACCATGGAAAGTGACTTACCACAAGATTCTGCACAAATCGTATCTGATGCGAAAAAATGGGCAGAGGTTACAATCCAAAATTAGGTGTGCTTTACTTCTCCATTTTGGCGGGCTACCTTGAGAATAAGGTTTCAACTCACTGCTCCATTTTGGTGGGCTATAGGTTTTGACTCACTGCTCCATTTTGGCAAGCTACATTGAAAATAAGGTCTTCATGGAGGTTTTAGAGTATGTTTATTAAAATGAAAATTATGCTTATAAAAAAAAATTGGTCCTTTTTCCTCTTAGATTATTTGGTTGCTTATTCTTATTTTTTATTTTTTCTCTTCCTTTTACTTATTTTTTTATTTTTCAAGGTTTTTGGGTTTTAGTTTTTTAGGTTCTCTTATGGTTTTCATTAATTTTTATAATTTGGTGGTTTTTCGTCAATCTAGAAGAAAATTTGGTGTTTATATGATGACACCGCAAAACAAAATATTTATTCCACAAAAAATATTTATTAGTAATTTTATTTATAATATTTTATTATTAATTATGGCGGGCTACAATTGAAAATAAGGTCTTGATGAAGGTTTTAGAGTATGTTTATTAAAATAAAAAGTATGGGCAAGATTTTAATAATGAGCGCATTTATTTAGTCATTTTTATTTTTCTAATATTAGCCATTTATTTAGTCATTTTAATTTGTCTGATATTAGTCACTTATTTAGTCATTAGTTGTGATTTTACCTGATGACCAAATTAGTCATTTATAAATGACCAAATTAGTCATTTATTTTCCAAATACTACTAGTGTTAGTCATGTTACTAAAAGTTTTAGTCATGTGACTAAAATTTTTAGTCACGTAGTCATTCATTTGCCAAATTCTACTAGTGAGAATGTGTTATTGTCCCATCTTCATAATATTGTGGCTAGGGAGGAATATTTTTGGAAACAAAGATCTCGGGCGGTGTGGTTGAATTGTGGCAACAGGAATACCAAATTCTTTCACCTCACCACTCTTAAGCATAGGGATTCTAATCACATTAAGTGTATCTGTATGGACGGTAGGGTGCTTGAGAACGAGGTTGATATTAGAAGGGAGGCTATCTCTTTCTTCTCTAATCTCCTGATTGATGATTTTATTCCATCATTGGTTGATCAGGATTGGTTGTTGGAGGTTATCCCTAGTATGGTCATTGTGGATCTTAATTGTATGCTTTGTTGTATTCCTTTGGCTAAGGAAGTTAGAAGTGTGGTCTTCTCCTTTGTTGGTAATAAGGCCCCTAGGCCTGATAGGTTTCCTATGTTCTTCTTTTAGGATTTCTAGTCGATTGTTTCTAAAGATGTTGTGGATGCAACGAAATATTTTTTTCGATAGTCGAGATTTGCTTAAAGAATTAAATGCTACCTTTTTGGTGTTGATTCTAAAGATCCCTAGGGCTTTGACTTTTAATGAGTTCAGGCCAATCAGCTTGTGTAATTCTATTTACAAGATCTTTTCTAAAGTGCTTTCTTTGAGGTTGCAGAAGGCTTTTCCTTTGATCATCTCTCCCAATCAGAGTGGTTTTGTTGCAAGGAGACAAATTCTTGACCCTATCATCACTTTGAATGAGAACATCCATTCATTGATGCTTAATAAAAGGCTTGGCTTCTTGCTTAAATTGGATTTGGTTAAAGCCTATGACAGAGCTAATTGGGCCTTCTTGTTTAAAATTCTTTTGGATTTTGGATTTTCAAAGACTTTTGTTTAGTTGGTTGAGAGCCTCGTTTTGACGGTGACCTTTTTTGTGCTTGTGAATGGTTCCCCTTTTGATTTCTTAAAAATTTCTAGGGGGTGCGGCAGGGGGATCCTATTTATCCCTTTCTTTTTATAATTTTGACAAAGACTTTGGGCAGAGTGTTGCAACTTAAGCTTTCCTCGAGTGCTCTAAAGGGTTTGAGACCTTCTTCGCCCTCTTGTGGGCACTAGCAGTTTGTTGATGGAACTCTGATTTTGGGTGAAGCATCTATTGCAAAAGCTATAACTATTAAGGCAACTCTTCAGAGGTATGAGGCAGCTTCGATCCAATTGGTAAGCCTCTCTAAAAGCACAATCTCCTTTCTTAACACTCCTGAAAGAAGGGCATAGAGAATTGTTGGCATTCTTCAATGTTTAGTTGGGACCCTTCCTTCCACCTACCTTTGGTTACCACTTGGAGCCAATTCGTCTCATGACTCCTTCTAGAATGGTCTGATTGACAATTTCAATTCAAAGTTAGTGGGATGGAAAGGTGAGTTACTTAACCAGGCTGGTAAATTGGTGCTCATCAAATATACTCTTTAGAATTTTCCTATGTATGCTCTTAGTTTCTTTCAGATGCCTCATAAGTATTGGGAGAAAATTGAATCCATCAATAGGAAGTTTCTCTAGTCGGGGGTGGAGGATAGAAAGAGATTGAGTTTAGACTCCTCAGAGGAGGTGTATAGGTCAAAATCTCATGGGGGTTTTGGTCTGCGTAGGATTAGGCCCTTTAATTTGGCTCTTGTTACCAAGTAGTTATGGCATCTCCTTTGTGGGGAGAAGGAGTGGGGAAAAATTTTGACCTCTAAATATCTCCCTCAAGTGGACAAATTTTGAGAGTTTTTGAATAAGGACTTCTCTCCTCCTTCGGGGTCTTTCTTCTGGAACTCGGTGTCCAAAGCTAGAGGGTTGTTATCTGTTGGCCTATCCTAGGTGGTTGGGGATGGTCGGGATATTCATTTTTGGGATGATTGGTGGTTTGGACATTTTCCTCTCTATGAATCTTAGTGGGAAAACCCTTGGAGGGAAGTGTGCTCTCATGAATTTGGGAATTATGTGCCTAATTACATTGTTAATGGGGAATGGAGGAAGATTCACAAGGTGTTCCCTGAGTTGGAGGACCATTTTATTGAATTCTCTAGAGTTCACATCCCTACATCTCCTCGTAGGGATAAGGTGATTTGGAATAGACTCTCGAGTGGAGCTTTCTCAGTAGCTTCTGCTTTTAAGTCTTGCACTGATATTGTAGGTCCTAGATCGCCCTAGGGCTTTGTCTAGTTCTTGCGGCTTATCCCCAAAATTAACATGTTTCTTTGGCTTCTAGTGCAGGATAAGATTCTTACCATTAATAATTTGTGGAAATGGGGGTTCTTCGAATTGAACAGATGTTACCCTTGTATGATGGATGTAGACGATTGTTCTCATTTGTTCATTGGGTTCAGTTATGCTTGGGAAGTGTGGTCCCTCTTTCTCAATCTTTGGCATGTGGAATGGAATTTTCCTTCCTTTGTTTGGGATTTATGGCTCCAGTGGAAGGCTCCTTCATCTAATCCTTCCTCTAAGCTTCCTTGGTCTCTTGTTTTGCCACATTTCCTTTGGGGGTTTTGGAAGGAGTAGAATAATAGGATTTTCAGAGATACTACTATTCCTCCTCTCTTCCTTTTCTTCAAAACTATTTTTGCTATCAAGGAGAATTTGATGATGGTGGTTGATAAGATTAATGTTACTAGAAAAGTGTAGGTGTTTGATTATGATGATTGGAAACTTTCCCTTGATATTTATAAGCCCTTGAGGAAGGCTAACCTTGTGAGGGATGGGGTGAAGTGGTTTCCCCCCTCCGTTGGTTCAAAATCAACTTTCATGGTTTAGCGAAAGGTAATTTGGGTCCCGCTGGTTGTGGGGGAGTGTTGAGAGATCAAAATGGTAGGTTTGTTTTAGCGGTGGAACTCCCTTTGGGAATCTAGACAAACCACCTTGTTGAAGCAATAGCTTCCTATCATTGCATCAAGATGGTTAGGGATTTGAGGATCCCTAAATTTTGGATCGAAGGTGATTTTTTGAATATTATCGATTTCCTTAAGCAAGGATCTCCCCCTTCATGGTCCATTCAAAATTTTATTACAGATGTTATCTCCTTTTTTAGTGAATTTGAAGAAATTTATATCTCACATGCCTATAGGGAAGTGAATGTCATGGTTGATTGGCTGGTGAATTATGGTATGTCACTAGCTAAAACATGGGGGGAGGATGAACTCCTACCCATTGATCTAATTTCTAAAAATGTAATTTGTTTCAAATTTTGATGAACCCAGGTAAAAAATCAAGCCAAAAATATCATAGGTATATTTTTGGAAAAAAATGAAGACACTAGCAAAATAAATTAAAGATCAAAACCTTAACATAATTGAATTGCTGAAAAAATTACATGGTTAGAAATATAAGAGAGAGATTAACATTAGTATGTTATTTTTTAACTTGACATTGAAAGATATGCAAATCTGATTGAGAGCACACTTGGCATTGTGTAAACTTTTTATAATTTACCAAAACCACATATATGGACATTTATAAGTAATCACAACCATTTGGGTTGGATTCCCAAGGAAAATACAACCCTAAGGGTTAGAAATACCCAAAGCAAGTAATAACACGAGCATGTTATAATGTGAGCACATTATAACACAAGTGTGTTATAACACACTCACGTTTCCAAAAAAATAGATCTTTCTCTTTCTCTTCCCATCTCTTTACCTCCGTATATAGCTCACACTCTCCCTCTTCCTTAGACTATATACATGAAATAAAAATTTAAAAGTGACATTTACATATGGATATTTCCTTTTAATACTTTAAGTTATATTTCATGTATATGGTTTCAAGATGTTTGAGAATGGTTTTGGATCTCTAGGAGTTATAATGTAGATTCTAGGTTTTGGAAGATCTTATAATTTTTTAGACAATCAAATTTCAGTAATCAACAAGTTATTATCATCTTGCATAGTCTAAGGGTAACTTTATAACTATTCAAAAGAATCCTTAAGCATCTCCTTAGATATCTATTTATATCTCTCCCTCTCTCTAGCTATCCCTCTAGATATCTCTTTATATCTCTCCCTCTCACTATCCCTCTAAATATCTCTCCCTCTCCATCCCTCTCACTATATTACTCTCTACCTATCCCTCCCTCCCTCCTTCCTTATCTAAAGAGAGAGAGATGGATATAGAGTGATGGAGGCAGGAATCTGCGTCAGCAAAATCGCGCGCGTCAGATCGATAAATCCAGAATCGAGATCGATCAAAAATAAAGAATCCAGGAAATCCGAAAGAATCAATCGAAGAGATCGAGATCGACGAAGATCAATCAATCCGAAAAATCCGGCAAGTCCTAATAGCCAATTGCAAATGATGTTATAAAAACAAAAAAAACTTTCTTGTCATTTTTTTGTTCTTCGACTTGTCACCTATGCATTTTTTGCTCCTCAACCTGCACTCACCAAAATACATTACCATTTTTCACCTTGAGGTTATGAAATCTTCATCAAGATGTTGTTAAGATGTCGAGGAGGTCAAAGAGGTAAGTATCTCTACTTTTGTAGTTTCAAATTTTGATTAAATTGTAGCTTGAATTAGGTTTTTTTATTAAAATTTGTTTTATTTTCTAGGAAATGATATTCCACCCCTAAATTTTTAAAATCCTCCATCACCTCCTCATGAATATCTTCCTAAATATGAACCACAACAAACACCTCCATAAATTCCTATACATCCCCCAAGAACATAATCTAAAACATACTAGCGAAAATAGAAGACAATAAAAAATAGCTTGAAGGTTGATTACAAGGTTGAAAGATCCTACTTTAACAAACCCTCATAGGATAAGAATTGTCAAATCCATGTAATCTATCGTGTCTCATGTAGTATTAGTGAGTGCATAAAATTAATTTATTGTCCAATAAGAGGGAAGAAAATACTATTTTTATGCAAAAAACTATCCTAGATGAGAAAGTAAAGAAAATGAAAATTAACAAATCCAACTTATGTGCCCTCTTCACCGACCCACGAACCAATCAACCCTTATAAACTAGATGTGATAGGTTACCTATCTATTGGTTCCAGCACAAAGGGATAAAGAATAATTTTTGGGGTAGGTGGTGGATGGTTTTTTACCATCTTATATGTAACAATTACAAGGTGCCACAATACTTTTTGCAAAAACCCTATTGTGATTTTTTTATCAATGTGATTCTAAACTATTTTGACTTTTTGTATTTCCAGGGTATAGGTGGGGGCTTCTCACATGGTAGAATGGGGGCACAATGTGACTCAAACCTGGAACTAAGACCCTTAGGTAGACTTGTGGTGGAGCAAGTGACTATTCCTTTTGTTGTGAAGGAAATTGTTGTGGTGGAAACCTTAGACTCCATTAGCTCACTCAATCAAATTCTTATACAATATGTGAGGCATCTAGTACAGGGTGATGTGGGCGAGTGTTTTAGGCCTCAAGTTCCAGTCCATTTTTGTCAATATTGTGGCATTGTTTTCACTTATGAGGGTGATGATACCAGAGCTAATTCCAGAGTTTGGGAAATTTTGCAGAGAGGGGGCGTTACTCCTTACATGGAGAGACTGAAGGGTTTTAAATCCTCAGTCTCTAAGGATTTTGTGGAAGCCTTGCATGGCTGTGTGGTGATTTTGTATGGTAGGGATACTACCATTAATGAAGACCTTATCATGGAGGTGACGAGCTTGTCAATGGAAGGTAGGAAATTTTACCGGACAAGAATATTTTGCAATATGCCAGGTAGAATTTTCCCTGTGATAGGGAAAGGGCTAAAATGGTTTTCTTGGACTATGGAGGCTGTGATTGAACTAAGATCAAACCTATATGGTGGGAGGTTGTTGTGGCATTAATGTGCTACTTTACTCTAGATGGAAGATTTATGGTGCTCTATGGTCATCACTTTGTTCTACTCAACCACTTTCGCCATGGTAAGCTAGTATCTTTTCCTTTCTATTTGTTGTTGTCTCTGGAAGAAAGTATCTTGAATCATAGAAAAAACCCTAGGAACCCTTTCTTCATGAAGGATTAATTCTTCTAATTGTTGAGTTTATTAAGGCTGACTGCATTGTTAGAACTCCTCGGTCCCTTGTTTCAAAGAAAATGGGGAAAGAAAGTGGGAAATGCAAAATTGATGAGATTCAGGAGTCCGCTAGTATAGAGGCTGAGGATGAGTCAAAGGGTCAATCTAATGGATTTGACACTGATCTAGATTACACTCCATCTATAGGTGATGTTATCCCTTCTTCCTCCAAAGTTTCTCCTCATGTGAAATGCAAGTTGAAGATTCATGAGGGTGCTATTGAGGGTTCTACTGGTAAGAAGCTTAAGGGTCATGCCAAGGAGGTGAACGTTAATATTGGGGAGGTGGTAGGAAATATTCAGGGTGAGTTTTTGGGTGGTGGTGGGTCCCCTACAACTGGTAAAAAGAATTCAGTTGTAAACCTTGAAGATTCTCCTTAGGGCTCTGCATCTAAGGATCGGGCGAAGGCCAAGCTTAGCTCTGAGGATGTTCATGTGGAGAAACGACCAGTTGGTTTGCATCAAGGCAAGGGTGTGTTCTAGGGTGAAATGTATTTTTCTTAGGCATCAGGCCTTGTTAAGGAAGGGATGGATATTTCTTTCAATCTACTTATGTGGCTTGTTCAAGAGATTCAGGATCTCCATAACAAGCATGATACCATTGCCAGGTGCAACATCTCTACTCTTCAAAGTCTTAAAGAGCATGAATCTATTTATGTACTTTCTCGTTCTTTGAATTCTAGTGTTGGTTGTATGGTGGATGAACTTGTTGCTCTGAAGAATGACTATGGTCCAAGAGTGGCGGTGTTGGAGAGACAGAACAGGCAACTTCAAAGAGACATGGATACGCTCATCAACATAAGCAGGGAGAAGCTGGAGGCGTCAGCCGAGGGGATAATTTTCCTTAATCAAAAGGTTATGGAATTGACTGGGAAGGGCTTGTTCGATGACTAGGCGAACTTGGATCGTGGGGAGGAAGCTAGAATGGATGTGCATTCAACTAATTTGGTTGTTGGCCTGAGTGTTCAAAATAGGAGCAAAACTAAGAAAGGTAAGAAGGATGTTGCTCGTGATGTGGAAGAAATCATGGAAATGCATGACAGGTTGGTGGCCAAGGATTTGGGGGCTACAAAAATGCTTAAAGAATTTCTTTAATAGTTGTTTGCCTTGTCTTTTTGTTTTTGTTTTTTAGTTGATGTAAACTTCTGATGGTGGGATGATGATCTATTAATCAGCTGGTTTTTTGTGGTTTTTCTAGGTGGGCAGTCATATGTCTCATCTTTACTGCCACTTCCTTTTTTGTCCAAGGTTTTTGGTCCCTTCAAAACTTTTTTTTCGTTAATAAAAAACAATGGGATTCCTCTATGAATAAGTCCTCAAAATCAAGTGATGAATCCTTATTTCTTTCTTGCAATATTATGTCTAATGATCATTGGTTGGTTTACTTAGGATGAATGTACCACATGACTCCTCATAAGGAGTGGTTCTCCTCATATCAAGAATTTGATGGTAAGGAAGTATACCTTGGAAACAACAATTCATATATCCTATTGTTAAATAGGGAAAGGTAAAGATGTGTTTTAATAATGGAAGGGTAAAAATACTCCCAAGTGTTTTACATATTCCTAGATTAGCAAGAAATTTAATTTTGATATTTAAGTTAAATGATTTAGGAATACAAGTAACATATGATAAGACTAGTTGTAGATTGGTGAAAGGAAACTTGGGGGTAGCAAAAGGGTCAAGAGGAGGAACCTTGTTTAGGTTGAATGCCCCTGTTGTTTGTAATTCTACCTATGTAACTAAAAATATAAAAATATATGCATGTTATGGAACTGTAGAATACATAGTAAAAAAGGTTTAAAAATTATTTTGAATAAAAAATTAGTTGATGGTTTTTCCTATTTTAATGAGTTTTTTAATTTTTGTAAGAGTTGTGTGTTTGGTAAACAAAACATATCATCATTTCCTTCAAAAAATTATAGAGTAAAATATAAATTAGAATCATTCGTACTAATTTACTTTGTCCTATGAATGTTGTTTCTATTATTAAATACCAATTTTATGACCTTCATTAATGATGCTATAATATTCACCTAGATTTATTTTATGCTAAAAAACAAAAATTCTTCACTAAGTTAAAATTATTTAAAGCCTTAGTAGAAAAGAAATTAAAGTGTAAGATAAAAGTTTTGATATCTGAGAATCAAGGAGAATATTGTTCTAATAAATTTGATGAGTTTTTTAAGAATGCAGGTGTTATCAAATGAAATAACTCCATACATGCACCTCAACAAAATGGAATGTCAAAAATAATGAAATAAACCTTGAAAGAGTTGGAAGTATGTACAATTGTACATAGTTGGATAGATGATTTTGGTAAAAATCTATGAGTATTACTTGTTACTTGATAAATAGGTCTCCTTGTAAGGATCTTGATTCAATGCCTTATGGAGTGCGGACATGTAAGAAACTTTATGTTTCACATTGAAGGGTTTTTGGTTGTGAGGTTTTTGTTCATGTGCCTAAAGAAAAGAAATCTAAGCTAGATCCAAAAGTACAAAAATGCATCTTCATTGAATGTGGTGAGCATGTTAATGGTTATAAGCTTTGAAATATTTTAACATTGAAAATTTAATATTCTAGAGATGTGATTTTTAGGGGGGTTAGAGTTATTTATATTCCTAAATAGATAAAATAGAAAGAAGGGAGAAATTATAATACATTTTGAATTAAAGAAAGAAGATGCACATGTGGAAGAATGGATTGGAGATTGGAAATCAAGAAGAGGGTTCAAATGTGGGTTTTGAGTAGGAATATCTTGAAGAAGTTGAGAATGTAGAACAAGAAGAAGAAGAATGTACTCCTCATTTGAGAATATCCATTATAGACAATAGAATCTAGTTGATAGGTATATCCCACCATATTTCTATTGTGTATTTTATTGTTAAATAATGATGGTGAACCTAGATTCTAAATGGAAGCTATTCTTGTAGATGATGGTGATTCTTGGAAACAATTCATGCAAGAAGATATAATAGCCTTAGATTAATGTGACACATGAGATCATGTTTATTTTTCCAAAGAAAATATATTATTTATAAATGGGCCTATAAGAGATAGTTTATTGGATAGGTACAAGGCTAGACTAGTGGCTAAAGGCTATTCCTAGATAGAGGGAGTTGGTTTTGGTGAAACATTCTCTCTTTTTGTTAAATTATCCTTAATTTAATTATTTGTATCCATAGTTTTTATCACTTAGATTTGTGTCTTTTTTGAACCTGGGGTTCAACAAGTTTAACAATCCAAGGATACAATGGGAATGATCTCAAGGCATGTGGGAACTTGTTATTAAGATCAAACCTCTAGAGAAGGTTGGTTCCTTTCTAAGCGTAGATGCAATGGGTTGATCCAATTCAATATCGATTAAACTATAATCAAACCCTGTTCTAAAGAATTACAAAGGAAAAGGGAGAGGGAAAATATAAAAAGGAAAGGTGGTGATACCCCAAGACTTAGTTGACTTTTCTCCTTGCTCACAATATTGCAATGAAATTGTTAAAACTATCTAAACTCACACAAATACATATTTATTAGTTCCAACAAATATATATGTAGGTAAGGGATTTGATGGATATTGGGAGGGAAGGAAATCCATGGCTAATTTTTGTAAATCATTTATACATAGCACGCATCTCTATAAAATTAATAAAATCATTCATATATGAAGTAGTGAGTGCAAGGAAGTGGGGGACCAAAAGGGTGTCTTAAGTGGCCACTTTTTTTTAAAATAAATAAAAATCAATCTTGGATAAGAAATTGAAGATAGTTATGCTCAAAATTTGAAGATGCAATAAGAAAAATATTCATAGTGCTCTAAATCTACTTTCTAAACTATTATTTTTTAAAATGGTGGAGATTAAGGAATTCAAATGGGAGGGCCACACAAAGTGCTCTCATTTTTATCAAAAAACATAACATAGCATTTGGTGTGAACCCCCTAATGTTAACTTTATTTTAGTATTTAAAAATTTGCTTAAGTGAAAACTTAGCTAACAATATGTAGTTTATACCCAATTTTTCTACTAATTTTTTAATGAATATATGATTTTTTACTAATTTTCACA
>VDFB02384473.1:0-15753 GCA_007258455.2 Sequoia sempervirens
TAAAATGCTTCTTCATTAACACACAACTCCCCAAAGTAAGTTTTCTTTTGCGTAGGGAAGTTCTTGCCGATGTTGAAGCAACTCAACAGTTAGCTATGAGGCTCGAGGATGACTTGATTCTTTCTGGTGAAATAAGAACAAATACAAATAGAAAAAGGGCAAGCATTAAATTCTTCATCTTCTAATACCAACTCTAATTTTTTTGATCTTATAGCTCAAAGGTTAGCAAATGAGTTGTCTTTCAAGAAGAAAGTTTCTAATAATAATACTTACAAGGATATTCTAAGGAATTTCCTCAATCACTATGGGAATAGAAATCAAAATCGTCATCCTGCACCACAAGGAAGGCTTGCATTGGAAGCTCCACCTACCAATACAACAATTTGGTATTATGAAGCAGAGCAAGATGAGTACACACAACGGGATTATCCTATAGAAGAAAATGTTGATTTATTTCAAGATGAAGAAATGGATCCAACTAGCGACTCCAACATTGGTTATTTGCAAATAGCGAATGAATCTGATGATGAGGACTTGGTGACTAATACATATGTTGTTTTCACACGGTCACAAAAAAATCAGCTTGATCAAGCTTAAGCTACTACTCCACAAGCAAAAGATAATCCATTAGTCACCATTACAAAAAGAGGTTCTCCTTTGCCTTGGAAATCGAAAGATACAAAAAATAAACAAGTGCTCCTTATTCTCCTCCTACAGTTCCTATTGTCCCAAAGGCCATGTCTACGTTCCTAAGTCTAGTGTACCCTTTTCTAAGACCATAAATGAAGTTACCACATCTTCTTTGCAAATTTCTTTTCAAGCTTTTGACATCATTGAACATGCAAAGAGGACAAAGATCCAAATGTCTGAAGTGAAATACCTTAAGGAAAATCTTGACCAATTTGATAGGCTTGTTAAATTTGTTAGAGATAAAGGAATTACTCCTACTAGGGATTCATCTCCCGATGTTCCTGCTTCCCCAAAACTAAAAACTCCATAGAATAACTTGGTTTCTATTCCTCCAGCTACTTCTGGATGTATTGATCTGTTCTTTATTTCCCTAGTTGTTAGTGGTTTTAAGTTAAGTAATTGTGTTATAGATTCAGGTGCATCAGCCAATGTGATGCCAACCAAGGTAGCCATTATCTTGGGTTTGAATCTTACAAAAACTTTTAGCCGTTGTTTCTCTATGGAAAACAAGCAAGTACCTTTAATCAGGCAAATTAAGGATGTGTAGTCTTCGTTTGTTGCGTATTTGGAAAAGAAGATCAAGATGATAGTCTTAGTAGCAGATGTGCCAGCATCTTATGGAATTGTCCTTGGATGCAATTTCAGTAAAGACATTGGAGGAGAGCTTAACATGGATATTTTAGAGGCTAGGATACACATAAAGGGTGTGATGCAGAAGTTCGTTCTTGAAAGGGAGTCAAAATTCTTAGTAACAAAGTTTGATGATCCAAGAGCTCAAATTCTATTTGATTCTTCGGGTGTCGGAACTTATTATTTGCAAATGGATGAAGATGATAAATATTCAACAAGAAATAAAAAACATGAGTTGGAAAGTCTTGGCTCTTCTCCATCAACAAATGAATCATCATCAGATGAATTTTCTATCTTAGATTATGAAGTTTGATCAGATGATGAAGTTATGAATTTTGATGCTATTAGTCTTGGTGATCCAAATGAAGTTTGGGTAATTGAGTTTTATGATAGTTGTTCTTCCACTGGTTCAGGAGTCAGAGTCATTTTTTTTTTCGCCAAAAGGAAAAGTTTTTTCTTTTGCTTTCAAATTGTAGTTTGATAATACTAATAATATGGTTGAATATGAAGCTTTGTTATTAGGAATGAAAGTTGCAAGTAAGAAAGGGATCAAGAATCTTCATGCCAAAGGTGATGCTGAGTTGGTGGTATGCCAGATAAGGAATTTGTAGTATACTAAAAATGACAGACTAAGGCATTATCACAATCTTGTTTGGGATTGCATTGAGGAATTCAACTCTTTCGACATTTTTGTAGTTCCAAGAGAATACAACGACAGAGTTGATTCCTTAGCAGTTTCAACCATGCTCCTGATACTGCACAAATATTTTCATTAACCTACCTATACCATTGAGTTGGTCTTTCAACCATGTGTTCCTGACAACTCAGATAACGGGCATATTTTCAATGAGAATCATGAGATCGTAGCTTTTCTGGAGAAGGCGAAAAACTTTGAGGAGTTATACTTCGAAGGTAGTGATTCTCCACCTAGAGAATCTATCTCTAAAGTTGATCTAGTTATAGGTGAAGAGTTTCTACAGCTCAAAGGAAATAAAATTCCCAAGGGGTTGGTATCCCTTGAGAGACTTTTTGACAAGCATGATTCTTATGTCAAAAAGCAACAGTTCAACTCTGATTCATCCACAGAAGTTGAGCAGGTCAACCTGGGAATTGACACAGATCCTAAGATGGTGAACATTCGAAAGTGTTGCATAGCTGAATAAAAAGAACAATTTGTTGAATTTTTATGAGAATATATGGACATATTAGTATATTCATATGAAGATTTGAAGTATTTTCATCCAAAGGAGGTGCAACATGAAATTCCACTCAAAGCAGGTTCATTGTCTTACAAGCAGAAGCAAAGGCAATATAATCCAAAAATTTATGGAACTATCCTTGTAGAGATTCAGAAGATGTTGAATGCACAAATTATATTTCCTATCCATCATTCAATGTGGATAGCTAATATTGTTCTTGCTCACAAAAAGAATGGTGAGATCCGCATTTGTGTAGATTTTTGAAATTTGAATCAACTATCACTAAAGGACAACTATCCTCTTCCAGTGATGGATCAAGTTCTCCAAACAATGATTGGATCTGAGATACTTTCTATGCTAGATGGTTTCTCTGGTTACAATCAGATAGAGGTCAGTCTGGATGATCAACAAAAGACTAATTTTACAATGCCATGGGGTACTTTTGCATATCGTAGAATGCATTTTGGTCTTATCAATGCTGGTGCCACGTTCCAACGGGCTATGGATTTGGCTTTCCATGATGTACTAGGTAAGTTCATCATAGTTTATCTTGATGATCTTACAATTTTTTCCAAAAAGCTTCATGAGCATTTCTACCATTTGAGGCAAATCTTGGAGAGATGGTGACAACATGAAATTTCATTGAATCCCAAAAAGTCAATTTTTGGGGTTACAAAAGGTAAACTTCTTGGTCACATAGTGTCCAAGGAAGGTATCAAGATTGATGTTGAAGGGTCAAAAGTTTTCAAGCTCTTACTTTGCCATCATGTGAGAAAGTGGTTTATTCTTTCTTTGGGAAGGTGAACTTTATGTGAAGATTTGTACCAAATTTTGCAGAGAAGACTTGTCATATTGTTAATATGATGAAAGGAACTACCACTTTTCATTGGACTACAAAAGGAAAAGTTGTGTTTGATGATATCAAAGAGGCTATTGCTCATGCACTAGTATTAGTCTGCCCAGACTACACAAAAGAGTTTATCATGTACAGTTATTCTTTTGAGCATACACTCTCGACAATCTTGGTGCAGGAAAATAGTGAGGGATTTGAATCCCTAATTGCGTTCATGAGTTATCCCTTAGAGAATCATGAACTAAAATATTCCCAAATGGAGAAGCATGATTTCGCCATGGTTAAGGCAGTGAAGCATTTCAAGTTTTACATTCTTAACAACCATGTCAGAGCCTTGGTTCCATATTCAACTCTCAAGTCCATCTTAACACATTGGGAGTTTGGTACGAAAAGGCAAAATTGGATTGCAAAAATACACGAATACGACATGGAAATCAAGCCCACCAAGTTGGTGCATGGGTGAGGTTTATGTCAGCTCATTGCTGATAATAATCCTGATAAATAAATTTTAGAATTTGAAGAGGTAAGTTCAAATGAGTTGCCAATGGTGTTGTTTGTTAGCACTACTAATGAATGGTATTCAAATATTGCTCATTTCCTTATATATGGAGAATTTTTGGATCATTTGACTCCAAAAGAGAAAAGAACCATCAAGCTCAAATATGAAAATTACTTCTTATGGAACAATGATTTGTATAAGCGTGCCTTGGATGGTACTTTCTTGCATTGTGTTGATAAAGCACAACAAGAAAAATTGGTAAAATCTTTTCATGACTTAGCTTGTGGTGGACACTTCTTAGCACCAGTTATAGCCCACAAGATCTTGAGGGTGAAGTATTATTGTCCTACCTGTTCAAGACGCGTAGGTGCATAAATGTGAACTATTCCAGTAATTCGTAGGTAAACCAAAGTTGGAAGCTATACCTTTGAAACCAATCATTATTGAAGAGCCCTTTCAATAATGGGGCATTGACTTCATTGGCGTAGTGAATCCATCTTCAAGTGCGGGACACACCTATTTCCTTACTGCAACTGATTACTTCACCAAATGGGTGGAGGCAATACCAGTTAAGCATGCTACTTTAGAGGTGGTATGTAATTTCTTGAAGGAAAATATCATATCTAGGTTTGGTGTGCCAAACAAAATTGTTGCAGACAATGCCTCTACATTCCCATTAAGTGAGATCACAAAATTTTGTTTTGAGCATGGTATTACATTGTCACACTCATTCGACTATTACCCACAAGGTAATGGTTAGTCTAAATCCAGTAACAAAAATTTGGTGACTATTATCTATAAGCTTGTGGATGAGAATCAACATTTGTGGCAAAAAGCATCGTATGATGCTTTATGGGCAGATAGGATTACTCCAAAGCGAGAGATCAACATGTCCCCGTTTCAACTCTTGTATGGGTTGAATGTTGAAATTCCTATTACATTGGAACTACCCGCCCTCAAGTTGGCTAAGGCCATTAAGGATGAGACTTTTGAAAGTTCAATTAATAAGTGAATTATATATCTCTCTGAATTGGAGGAGAAACGAGTTCAGGTGGTGAACCATATTACAAAGCAATACAAACAAGTGAAAAAGCTTTTCAACAAGGCAAAATCTTGCAACTTTCAGGTCGGTGATCTTGTTCTCTTGTGGGACAAGAGAAGAAAGCCAAAAGATATGCATGGAAAGTTTGATTCACTATGGATGGGGTCGTTCAAGATTCATCAACTCCATGGTGAAAATAAATTTCTTTTGGAATACGAAGATGGAACACCATTTTCTCTTCCACACAATCAGTGGCATATAAAACAATTTACTCAATAAGGTGATAGATGTTCTATTACCCTATAATTTTGCCTTGATCCATGGAAAGCTATCTACCAACTTATAAATATCTTAGTCTTACTTAGGTGGTGTTTTGTTTAGTCATGCGAACTTGGGCGGTGTTTTATGTAGTTTGTTGAACCCCCCACTGTACTGCTTGAGCTTATTTTCTGTCAAGTTTTTGTGTTTTCTTATTTGGGCGGGGCCTTATATAGTTCATCAAACTTTTTCTTTCCCCGCTTACATGATAGTTGTTATTTAAGCAACACCTTGACATGATACATGAACTCAAACACACTTTTATATAGTTCGCTAAACTCTCCACTTTACCGCTTATAGACGTTTACTTTCAAATTTTGAAAAATGTTTGTGATGAAAACAGTGAAGTGATAGCTACCACGTGTCGTGGAACAATTATCAGAATGAACTAAAATTAATACTAAGCTAGGATATGGAGAAACTGGTTACAGAATAGATTATACCTAATGCTTCAGATACTTGTTGCTTGGTATGGAAAAAGGGGGTGGAGTGGAAGTTTTAGATTGCTAAACAAAGCTTATAGAAGCTTAGGGAGATCATCGATGAATGCACTATTGTTTCAGAAGAGGCACTGGGTACCTTGGTAGCTCTCGGGTTACTATGGGATAAAGGTGAGATTGGAAATGACATAGACATCAAGAGTTTGATAGATAATTTCTAGGGAATGGTTAAGGAAACGCTTGATTCACCTTTGCTTAATGCCGAGCACCTAAAGAAGCTTAGTGAATTACATTTGGTCACATCTCAAGCAATTGATCTCATGAAAGTCTATGAACATCTCCTTGAGATAGCTAAGGACAATCATCTAACGTGGAAGGTGAAAATGAAAAATCTAGCTATTCCTCAACATAAAGAGTTGTTACATATCCCTAAAGCTTTCCAAGCCTAGCGAAAGAAACTCATGGTGATCTTGGAAGCTGGAAGTGAAGCGACACCATCATGACGAATCAGTTTCTTTACTTTCCTTTGTTCATCTTTTCTATTTGATCAGTTTTGGGCAGCAGAAAGAGGCGGTTACTCATTCGCCTATTTAATTGTATCTATTTTCATATGTTAACTCTCTCTAGACACTCTTTTAAAAACTCTCGATTTACATTTTTGTTGTGAATGAAATTACTGTTTGTCTTGGTGCATACAGTTTATGAAGATAATCTGGTGTTCTTGAATCTTGGTGTTTAAGGATATCTTATTGTCATACTTCATCTTTGTGTGGATTATGCAATTTTCTTCATGATAAATTTCATTCCTCAGAAGGTATTGAGTGCATATTTTATCTCTTAACGTGATTTTAATAAATTATTCTTTGAGCTGGTTCTCTGTTTGCTGAATCTTGCATCTAATATTTGGGATTTTTTTCTAGTATTGGGTTTACCTTTACTACTTTCTGGTTAAAAGAAAACATAGTGTTTATTTTAGTGCTTTAATTCATTGAAAATATAGTGAGGGAGTTGTACCTCGATAAAATTCAGAGAATATTTGTTCTTGTTTAAGAACAAAATATTTAGAGCTGTTGTTTTTCTGGCACCTTTCCTTGATATAAGGATTATATTATCTCAAGGTGCCCAATATGTTAGCCAACAGATTTTTGGAGACTCTGCTGGGGAGATTTGGTTTGCTCTGTCTGGGTATAATACATAGCTAATTCAATTAATCCTGTATAACCAGAGATTCACTAGGGCGCAGAGGAGTAGGGAAATTTTTTATCCATTTTTGAAACCCTACAAAGAAGTAACTTTTCCTATATTATCCCCTCTGGGCGAAGGGATGGGGCTAGAAGTAGACCTGCTTCACCAACTAGGAAAGCTTCAAATCACTCTACATCCCAAGCACTCATTTTACACGAGACTGTTTTACTAGTTGTAATAAATGTTCCCCTTAATATGGCTCATCAACAACCACAACAACCTGTTCCTTGGGGCACTGCTGTCATTCCCTTGTAGTTAGGAAATAACCTACATGATTTACCCAAGGGTTCTTGCAAGAACTTTCCTAAATTCTAAGGAGATGGAAATATTTCACCAGAGGAACACATTGATGCTTTCTTCGCTTCATGTGGTGTGCTTACTGTACAAGAAGAAGATGTTGCCGTCAGATTATTTGTAGAATCTTTAGCCGATGTAGCAACTCAATGGTTTTATCAGTTACCTCATGAATGCATTACTAATTGGGCCACAATGCGTAGTAAATTTGAGGTGAGATTCAAAAGTGCGGATGATGACTTGACTATAATAGCGCAAGTTACTCAGATGAAGAAAGAACTAGGTGATTCCATGAGAGATTTTGTGGCTAAGTTCAATAGGATTGTGAATCGAATTATGACTGCTAAGAGACCTTCCCTATAAATGCAAAAATGTTTCTTCATAAATGCACAACACCTTGATATTGGTCTCCTCTTAAAGAGACAACTAGTAAATACTCTTGAAGCTACGTAGGCGCTGGCGATTGAGCTAGAAGATGATTTTATCTCAGTGGGTAAATGGAAGAAGGATTTTTAGATGAAAAAATCACCTCCAACTACTTCCTATGATCCTATGATCCAAAGATTAGCTAATGATGTAATTGATCTCAAGAGGAAAATGCTGAAAGGAAACCAACCCTATCAGGGCATTCCCAGGAGAGCAAATTTTCAACCAGGGAACAAGATGCTGCCCTTACCTCCAACTCAATAGAGGTTGGCGATTGAGGCTCCTACTGTAGACAATAAAAATAATGTGTGTTTTTCACCTAACATTAGATCATGATGGTGCTGATTGTCTTGATATGAATAGGTTTGTGCAACTGACCACCACCAATGAGGTTATTAAAGAAGTCACGGAAGAGGGTTCTTCATTTAATCAATATGGCGACTCTGCAAATGGATATTTGGATTTTGAACCTAATGATGATAGAGAAGGGGATGTTTATCACTTTGGATGGTGCTACCTATGTTGATATTACCCGAATTTAGTAACACTCCAATAAAAAAGGTACTCCAAATCCTCCTAAAGTCTTACTTACACGAGCTAGTGCAAATTCAAAAGGAAAAAAATTCTCACAAAGTGTAGTTGATAACTCTTCTAAAAACCCGATTGTAGCAACCATCGAAGACTCAACAAGGACCTTTGATATTATAGAGTTTTGCAAAAATTCTAAAGTGCAAATTTCCCAAGCAGAATATTTAAAGATGAATCCTAAGGAGTTAGATTAATTGAATATGTTAGGCCAGGGAATTCTGAATCTCATGTAGGCTTGGACGGAGGAATGGTTAGTTCTTAAGGTTCGACCAATGACATTGCATCCAGTAGTAAGACACCTTCTCTGTCCACCTATGATGCAAAGCCTAACCCATTTTATGTATCACTATTTGTGAATGGATTCAGAGTAAATAATTGCATCATCGACTTAGGTGCCTCTGACAATGTCATGCCCGCACAGATTGCCAAAGCCTTGGGACTTAAGATGACTAGAACTTTCAGGAAGATTTACTCTATGGATTCCAAACAAATTCCTCTTCTTGGGAAAATTATGGATGCTCAAGTTGCACTTGTAGCTCATCCAAGTAAACAACTCAAACTCACCATCTAGTTGTAGACATACCATCCAGTCATAGTATGCTTCTAAGCATGAGCTTCTACAAAGAATTAGGGCAAGAAATACAATTAGAATGGTCATATGCCATTATACTAGTTGGCAAAGAAAAGGTACGCTTGGAGCCTGAATCTAAAGCCAAGATAACAGTGCTTAAGTTAGAAGACCCTAAGGCACAGATTCTATACGAGGAGAATGAGTTTGGGAACTATATGCTTTTCTCAGAAGAGGAGAAAGGAGATAGTGTACACATTCTAGATTTAGAACCTGAACCGTGGACGATGGAATTTGGTGGAAGTTGTTTCAATGCTGGATCTGGAGCAGGAGTTGTTCTTATTTCTCCTTCTGGTGAGAAATTTCCTTTTGCCTATAAGTTAGAATTTGTGAATACAAAGAATACTGCTGAATATGAGGCTCTCCTGTTAGGGTTAATTGAAGCTAGAGGTATGAGAATTAAGTTTCTTAAAGTTTTAGGGGATGCAAAACTAATTGTTAAACAAGTACGAAATGCTTTCACCGTTAAAAATGAAAGATTGAAACATTATCGGAATTGAGTCTAGAAGACCATATAAAGTTTTGATGCCTTCTCAATAGAAGCTATTCCCAGAGAACTTCATTTCAAGGCTGATTCATTGGCAGTTTACACCTCTTTGCTGCTTCCACATCCTAAATTCAAAAAAAAAATTTACAAAATTGAATTGATTTATAGGCCAAGCATTTTAGATAATGTTGATCATTGACAGGTTTTCGATGATGACAAGAAGATTCAAGCCTTCATAGAGAATGGCGAAGCATTTTCAGAAGTCTTGTTCGAAGGAGGAGACAATGAATGTAAGTAATTTTGTTTCGACAAAATGGGTGGCCTCGAAGATGAAATTATTTAGTTAACGGGAAACAAAATACTCAAGGGACTCATTTCCCTTAAAGATTTATTTGATCGTCATGGCCATTCCATAAAGCGAAACATGAGCGAAACTGTTGATCAATCTAGCAAGTTCGAAGTGGTCAATATTAGAGATCCAAAATCTCCTAAAATGGTTTATATTGGAAAATGCTACTCATCTGAAGAAAAGGAAAGGTTGTTAGCTCTGCTTATCAAGTATAAAGAAGTTTTCGCTTGGTGTTACAATGACCTAAAAAAATTTATGAATGGAAAATTCCAGCATCACATTCCCCTAAAGGAAGGAAAGGCTACTTTCAGGAAGAAGCAAAGAAATTATAACCCCAAAGTCACTGATGCAATTTTTAGAGAAATTGACAAGATGTTGAAGGCTCAGATTATATGTCCCATACATCATTCAACCTGGGTGGCAAATATTATTCCAGTTCGCAAGAAAAATGGGGAAATTTAGATATGCATTGACTTCAAGAATTTAAATCAAGCCTTGTTGAAAGATAACTATCCCCTTCCCAACATGGATCATATCTTACAAGCAGTCGTAGGTTTAGAAATGATGTCTATGTTGGATGATTTCTCTGGTTATAATTAGATTAGTGTGGCTGAAGAATGTCAACATAAAATGACATTCACCACACCCTGGGGAACTTTCACTTATAATCAGATGTCGTTCGGGCTTATCAATGTGGGAACGAAATTTTAGTGAGCTATAGACCTGTCCTTTGGAGATCTCTGAAATAAAATCATAGTCATCTATCTTGATGACTTAACAGTGTTCTCCAAGAAAATAAAAGATCACATACAGGATCTGGAGTGAGTTCTACAGAGATGCAAAGAATATGGTATTTCTCTTAATCCCAAGAAGTCCATTTTTTCCATCACTAAGGGAAAACTCTTGGGTCACATTGTGTCCAAAGAAGGTGAGAGAATAGACCTGGAAAGAGTAAAGGCTATCTTGCAATTAAGCCTCCCTTTGAGCCAAATTGGGGTGAAGCCTTTTTTTGGCTAGGTAAATTTCTTGAAGAAATTTGTCCCAGACTTCTCTAAAATCACCAAGCACATTGCAGAAATGATGAAAGAAAAATAGGCCTTTAAATGGAATGAGGCTGGGAAACAAGCATTCAAAGATATTAAAGAAGCAATTGCTCAAGCTCCTACCTTGGTCAATCCTGATTTTAGGAAAGATTTCATTATCTATTGCCATGCTTCAAAAAATACCATGTCTATTGTGTTGCTGCAAGAGAACAAAGATAATGTTCAGGCACCTATTGCCTTTATGAGAAAACCATTAAAGAAACATAAGCTAAACTATTCTCAAATTGAGAAACATGCGTTTGCAGTAGTCAGGGAAATTAAGTAATTTTTCTTTTATATCTTGCATTCACACTCAATTGTGTATGTACAAGACCCTGCTTTTAAGAGCATCTTGACTCAATAGGATATTGATTGCAATAGGAGGGGTAATTGGATAGCAAAAGTGCAAGAGTATGATTTTTACCTCAAGCCTAAAAATTTAGTTAGAGGAAGAGGCCTCTTTAAATTGATGGTAGAAGACCCAAAGGAGGTAGAAGAAGATGAAAGTTTACCCTTGGTCTTAACTGTAGGCTTACAAGATGAGTGGTTCTTTGACATAGCCCACTTTCTCACCTATGGGGAATGTCCTCAACACCTCTCGGGTAAATAGAAAAGGAATTTGGAATGAAACTTTATACAAGTGTAGCTTAGATGGGATGTTTTTGAAGTGTGTGGATAAAAGCCAACAGGAAAGGTTGCTTACCATTTTCCACAATCAAGCCTATGGAGGTCACTTCTCTTCCCCTGTGACTACTTTTAAGATCATAATACATGGTTATCACTGGCCTAGGATGTTCAAAGATGCTTATCATTGGGTTTCCAAGTGTGAAAAATGTAAGTTGTTTGCAGGAAGACCTCAATTGGCAGCTTTACCACTTAGGCTTGTAGTAATTGATGAGCCATTTCAGCAATGGGATCTTGACTTCATAGGGCCAATCATTCCATCATCTAGTGGAGGTAATACTCACATCATCACAACCACAAATTATTTCACCAAGTGGGTGGAAGCGATCCCAGTTAAAAGAACCAATTCAGATGTAGTCTCTAATTTCATTAAGGAAAACATTCTGGTTAGGTATAGAGTCCCTCACAAGTTAGTTTCTAACAATGCAACTAGCTTTTCCTCCAGTGAGATTTCAATCTTTTGTTATGATTATGGGATCTCCCTATCTCATTCAGTTGACTATTATCCTCAAGGAAATGGTCAAGTCGAGTCGAGTAACAAGAATTTGATAAACATTATCAAGAAGTTAGTCGATGACAACCAGAAAGATTGGCATAAAAGGCTATAGGAAGCTTTGTGGGAATACAAAACAACTCCTAAGAAGGCAATTGGGATGACTCCTTTTGAATTGGTATACGAAGTAGAAAGTGCACTTCCCCTTTCATTGGAATTCTTGACACGAAAATTGCAAACTGCTATTAAAGATTCTGAATTCAACAATGCCTTGGAGAAAATAATTCTATATCTGACCAATATCCAGGAGTAGTGAGAGGGTATGGTTGATAAGATTACCATACATCAAGAAAAGGTTAAAAATATTTTTGATAGGAAAGCTAGGCCCAAGAAATTTATGATTGGGGATTCAGTTTTGCTTTGGGATAAGTGTAGGGAACCTAAGGGAGCATATAAAAAGTTTGATGCACTCTGGATCAGTCCTTTTAAAATCACTCATGAATGTGGCGTAACACCTTTCACCTTGCATACCTTGATGGAACCCCCTTTCCTATTCCCTATAATGGGCAGGACCTGAAACTCTATCAACTTTGATTGACCTCGCGCCCCTTTCTGTATATAGTTAGTTTAGGATTTTGTTTTGTTTGTTTTTGTTCTATTTTGTTTTTGAGTGCTTGGGAGGGTTTCTTATCTCTAATGACTCTATTTCCCAATAGATAAGACACTATTCATACTAAGCTGGGTTTGGGTTCATTGCTTCATCCTTGTCAGTCTTTGTCCCCAATCAGAGCCATTGTTACCCTATAATTTTTCCTTGCTCCATGGAAATCCATCTACCTACTTATAAATAGCTTAGTCTTACTTAGGAGGTGTTTTGTTTATTCATGCAAACTTGGGCAGTGTTTTATGTAGTTCGTTGAACCCCCCGCTTTACCGCTTGAGCTTGTTTTCTATCAAGTTTCTGTGTTTTCTCATTTGGGCAAGGCCTTATATAGTTCGACAAACTTTTCCTTTCCCCACCCACGCGATAGTTGTTATTTAAGCAACATCTTGACATGATACTTGAACTTAGGTGTACTTTTATATAGTTCGTTGAACTCTCCACTTTACTGCTTATAGATGTTTACTTTCAAATTTTGAAAGATGTTTCTAATGAAAACGATGAAGTGATAGCTACCACGTGTCATGGAACAATTATTAGAATGAACTAAAATTAATGCTAAGCTAGGATATGGAGAAACTAGTTACATAACAAATTATACCTAATGCTTCAGATACCCATTGCTTGGTATGGAACAAGGGGGTGGAGTGGAAGTTGTAAATTTATAAACAAATATTATAGAAGCTTAGCGAGATCATCGTGATGAATGTGCTATTTATTTTAGAAGAGGCATTGGGTACCTTGGTAGCTCTCAAGTTACTACAAGATAAAGGCGAGATTGGGAATGACATAGACATCAAGAGTTTGATAGATAATTTCTAGGGAATGGTTAAGGAAACACTTGATTCACCTTCGCTTAATGCCAAGCACTTGAAGAGGCTTAGCGAATTACATTTGGTCACATCTCAAGCAGTTGATCTCATGAAAGTCTATGAATGTCTCCTTGAGACAGCTAAGGAAAATCATCTGATGTGGAAGGTGCGAATGACAAATGTAGCTATTCCTCAGCATAAAGAGTTGTTACATATCCTTAAAGCTTTCCAAGCCTAGCGAAAGAAACTCGTGGCAACCCCAGAAGTTGGAAGTGAAGTGACACAATCATGATGACTCAATTTCTTTACTTTCCTTTGTTTTTCTTTTCAATTTGATCAATTTTGGGCAGCAGAAAGAGGTGGTTACTCATTCGCCTATTTAATTGTATCTATTTTCATATGTTAACTCTCTCTGGACACTCTTTGAAAACTCTCGATTTACATTTTTGTTGTGAATGAAATTATTGTTTGTCCTGGTGCATACAATTTATTAAGATAATCTGTGTTCTTGAATCTTGGTTTTAAGGATATCTTAATGTCATACTTCATCTTTGTGTGGATTATGCAGTTTTCTTCATGATAAATTTCATTCCTCTAGAGGTATTGAGTGCATAGTTTATCTCTTAATGTGATTTTAATAAATTAGTCTTTGAGTGGTTCTCTGTTTGCTAAATCTTGCATCTAATATTTGGGATTTTTAGTATTGGGTTTACCTTTTTGCTTTCTAGTTAAAAGAAAACATAGTGTTTATTTTAGTGCTTTAATTCATTGAAAATATGGTGAGGGAGTTGTACCTCGATAAAATTCAGAGAATATTTTTTCTTGTTTAAGAACAAAATATTTAAATTTTGGTTTTTACGGCCTTTCCCTATATAAGGATTATATTATCTCAAGGTACCAATCTATTAGCCAACATGTTCTATGCAAATATTTGTATAGTCTTTTCGTCTTTTTGTTTTGTCACCTAACTCTATGCCCAATGGATGGATAAAGGAACTTGGAGTCTGGAGTTCTTCTCCCTTCATACATTTCTAAGAAATATCGAAGGAATCTCCCCAACTAGAGCCAACTATTATCCTTGAATCCGGTTATGCTTGATTCACAGATAACACCCTCTGGCTTAGTCCGTTTCATAGGTCCATACACTCTAAGCACACAAAATGAGGTGAATTTCAATTTTCCTTCACACATGGTCGTAAGCCTCAAATTTATCCTTTGAGCACTTGTCTTTCGTCATTTTTTCAAAAACCTTCAAAATGAATGTTTTGTTATTTTTCTATTTTTCAGGAGTTAGAAATTTTTTTGCCCATGTAAGGGCATTGTTTTTCAGCGCCCCTACATGAGCAAAGTTAGAAAAAAAATTATGTGTAGAAGCCTTGTTTTCAGTGCCTCTACACATTCTTCTCCCCTTCACATGTTGGAGCACTTATTTTTAGCACTTTTGCATGAGATGACTTATTTAAATTTTTGGCTACATAGGTGGTGATTTTCACCACCTTTGCATTTTGTGTTCTGTCATTTTTGAATATGTCAGGGTGGTTAAAATCACTGCCCTTACATGTTCCTACCTTCCACACACCTGAATTAATGAACTTATAGTTCATTAATGAATGATTTTTAAAAATCTTTTAATGGCTTTAAAAGTCATTTTTATTTTCATTTTCACTTTCATTCTACCAGATCTCTCCTCTCCACCTTGCATCTCCTACCTTGATACCCCTTTCAATTTGAGTTGGTGGATTTTTCATGGATTTCTTATGTTTAGGGTTTGTGTTTTCAGGTATGGCATTTCTTTAGTTCTTTCCTTATTTCTTGTTGTTTTTCCTTGTTTAGATTCTAGTGGTTAGTTTTCTTGTTTTTTGTTTTTTTTTCTATTTGTCTTTTTCCTTTTTCTTCTATTTCCATCTTCTAGATTTTACCTTCCCATGCTGTGCCCATGCCCTAGCTAGGGTTTTGGTCAATTTCTCGCAAATGAACTATGTTTTATTGTCTTGGTTTCCTTCCTTTAATTTTTATGTTTTTACAAGTTTTGAAACCCTTTTTATAGACAACAATGGTGAAAAATGGGTCAACTAGCGATATATACTTTCCAAGTATTTCCCCTAAGTCACCGAAGCGATGATTTTTCCTTTGCCACCACACTCCTATAAATTGGTTGAAAGAAGCTCACCATGTAACAATAACATTAATTTTCCTTGCTTTGGAAAGTATGATGATGCTATCCAACTTCGAGATGTAGGAGCAGTTAAAATCACCACTCCTACAAAAAACAATTTATCTTTCTTAATGCATAGGTGGTGATTTTTGCTGCCTCTGAATGCAAGAATTTGTTC